>PVKY010000704.1:0-41984 GCA_004027775.1 Bradypus variegatus
TTTTTCATTTTTATTTTTTTATTCTTGTTCTGATTCTTTCTGATGTAGGGAAAATGTTCAGAAATAGATTGTGGTGATGTACACATAACTAGATGATCATGCTGTGAACGGTTGATTGTATACCATGGATGATTGTATGTTATGTGATTGTGTTTGAATAAAACTGAATTTAGAAAAAAAATGTAGTTACTAGAAAATATAAAATTACATATGTGGGTCCCATTATATTTCTATTGTACAGCGTTGCTATAGAAAGTCTTGTGTAGATACATAAAAGTGGCAGAGAACTCTTCTCTTCAGTTGAGTTGATGAGCTTAAAGCTCCCACAGAATCATCTTCTACTGGGCTCCATTTTAATTTATGTGGTTGTTTTTTTATTGCTTGTCTCCAGTATTTTTTCTCAAGGTTTATGTCTATATATATATATATATATATATATATATATATATATACATATATATATATATATACATACTATCGTTGAATTAGCTTGGGGTGACCACAAGGACTGGCTATGAGATTCCCTGGGCTGCAGTGCCTAGCACTACCTGAGAAAGCTGGCCTTGAGAGGGTAGAGCCAGCAGGTTATTTGACCAAAGATGCTTTAGATGATCCGGAGGTTACGATGAGCTGGGGCTCAGGAAGGTTCCCAGTGGTTGGAGCAGAGGCCTCCAGAAAGCAGAGTTGCTGCCGTCCAAGTTACCATCAGCTGGCCGGAAGTGGGCCGAGGAGGTATTGCTCCTCCAAGGTGCAGGGGTCTGGGGGCAGCAGCAGGAGGCCCAGGCATCTTCCGAGTGGATGGGCTGCTGCCCACCTCAGGGCCACAGTTGCTGGCCTATTAACGCCCCCAGAGGACTGCACGAAGCATCAGAGACTGCACCTTGCCAGTGTCACACCCTCTGCTTTGACTATTCATCCACCATTTGGGATTTAGGAACCAGGAGTTTCACTGTGAGCCGGAGAAAAAGCAGACATGCCTTTGATTTATTCACTGAAATTTATTTCTACTCCATCTCCTTCCACAGAGCCTTTGAGGTGGCAGGTTTGTTTGAGACTTAAGTGGTAGAAACAACACGGTTCCACCAACTGAACGTTATCACACTGTACTGCAATTGCTTGTTTACCTGTCTGTCTTCTCGACAGGACTGTAAGCTTCCTGGGGGCAAGGACCGGGCCTCACTCCCCACTGTTGGCGGAGTAGCATGGAACAGATACTTAAATATTTTTGAAGTATGTGACCTTCTTTCCAAAGGTATCCCACTTAACTTCTTAAAACAAGCTTTCTCCCCACAGTTAAAGAGAAGAGAGAAATAGCAACTGGAGAGAGAATGACAATTGGATGCAATACATGATTGGGATGGGATCTGGAAAGGGAGGAGGAAAGGCACAAAGGGACACTACTGGGACATATGCAGAAATTGGAATATAGGCTGGAAGCTTCTTATCAACGTTAAATTTCTTTAACTTTTGGTTACATAAGTGCATATCCTTGTTCTCAAGATTAAGTGCTCCAGGAGCATGATGTCCACAACCTACACTCAAGTGTTCAGAAAATGGGTTGATAGACAGATAGGTGGAATGATATGGCAAATGTGGCAAAATGTTAAAAAGGGTGGATCTGGGTATCTGGGGCAGGTGTAGGGACATGTTGTTCTCTGTGTGGGGTTTGATTTACTTTTGTAACTGTCTTGTAAGTTTGAAAGAATTTCAAAATAAAAGGTTTGTTTTTTTTTTTAAGCTTTTGGTGGAGCCAGGATTATCTCTATTGAAGAGCTTGAGAGAGGCTAAGGTTACACAGCAAGGGAGTGGCAGCTTCCAGCTCAACATTTTCCAGGGGGTTTTGCTACTTCCCTAGTGGGTGCTGGTGGGAGGCAGGGAGGGCAACATGTAAGGGGAGACCGCCAATCTGGTGTCAGAAGTGATCTGAGAGCCTCGTGGCTGAAGTTGGTGCAGCATGAGCTGCCGTGGCTGGCTCTCCCACAGGGGAGGGCTCAGGCAGATAAGCAGGGCCGCCCAGGCCAGGCTGGGCATCACCCAACTTGGCCAGGAAGCTGAGGCCCTGCTCTTGGCTGTACTGGGGAGGTATTTAGTGGCAAAGCAACCCAAAGCTGCCCTCAAGCTCCACCTGGGAAGGATCAGTCAGGAAGCACGATATCAAATCAGAGTGGGTGTGGTCCTGTGATATTGTGGGTGATGGGGCCCCAAAGTAGCATCTGATCCCAAACCACACCAAGAGGAGGCTGAGCGTTCCAGAAACTGAGACTCTCCCTGCAGGTTCCTTCACTCACACTGCTACCCCTCCCAGGCCGGCCGCCCAGCCCCTGGCTGCCTCTGCTGTGTCCTGCACACCGCTGCCACAGTGCCTCCCCAAACACGGCATTGCTCTTCTTTGGCCACAGGAATTCTTGGCTGGCCTTGAAGGGCCAGCACAGGCAACCCCTCTTCCTCAGCCCTGAGGACACTGCCCTGCTCCTCAGAACAGGGGTGGGGATGGGGACTTCCCAACGGGAAGTGACATCAGTCTCAAGGCAGGGGAGGCAGCTGGCTCCGGGAGTAAACAAGAGGGTCAGTGCCATCTGGAGCGGCACAGGGACGTGGAGCCCAAGCTGCTCACAGGTCCTCGGGTGCCAGCTCAGCCCAAGGGCCCTGCGACTGTGCCTTTCAGGTCCTCTCCTTCACAGCTCTGGGGCCACAGGCTCATGGCACCCGGGCCCTTTGCCCTCCTCTCCCAAGATGAGGCTCCAGCTCCACCTTCTCCGCGGCACCTCTCCCGGCACTCTGGGGAGGCTGGTCTGGCAGAGGTCACTCCTCTGACTGCGTGGTGCATTTTGTCAGTGCTGAGGGGTTAGCACGATCCTCTCCCTGTTTGTTTACTACCTTGTTACCACCTTATGCCCCACACAGCTGAGTTCTGGGTGTTGTTTCAGGGTAAAGGGAAGGCTGAGCCACAATCTCACTAGGGCAGGGACCGTGGTAAGGGTCAGGCAGCGCCAGGCAAATGTCCCATCTGGGTGGGGGGTGAAGGGGGCAGGACTGAGGCTGTAGCAGTTCTTATTGGTCTAGGGATAGGGAGGACTCGAGAAATAAAGGCTGTTACCAGAGCAGAGGGGAGGAAGGGAAGTTATTTGGAGAATGGGGACTCTGCTGGTTTGAGGGGTTTGGCTTCTCTCAGGGCCCAGAGAGGCAACAGGGATGGAGAACAGGGAAGTCAGACCCCATGCCAGGAAACCGAGGCCAGCAAGGGTCGGGGAGAGGAGGTATGAGCAGAATCCTCGGTCTGAATCTACACACCCATTCCCAGCCCCTAATTTTTAAAACATCCCTTGGGCAGGAGTCCTGCACATCTCGAGCATGCCAGATGGAGGAAGAAGACTCAGTGGAATGTTTCTGAGAGGGGGACTGGGGAGGGTCTGGGCAAAGGGACAGCCAGCCCGGGGGAGAGCTATTGCTGCCCAAAGATGCTCCAGGGGCTCTGGTAGGAGGGAAGCAGCCTGGCAGCTGGAGTGGGGAGGGGAAGGGAGCACCCCCGACCTCCTCCCTGAGCCCAGCCACACGGGGCCCAGGTTTTATTATGAGCAGGTGGAGCACCTCATGCGTGGGGATCCGTCCCTGGTGTGTGCTCCCCTGAGCCCCGGCCCTGGGTACCAATGCTCTGTAATGGCCAGACTGCAGCCCGCCCCTTCTCAGGACTTGGGGTGATGCCTCCCAAGGCCTTTTGGCTTCTCCGGAGGTGGGGCTGAGGTGAGTGGGGCTTCCAGGGCCTGCCTCCTGATGAGCTCAGCGTAGAGCCCGCTTTTTCTCAGGAGCTCTTCGTGGGTCCCGGCCTGGAAAAGAGGAAGGACAGTCATTCAAACCCAGCCACCCAGTGACCTGGACCCAGGTCAGAACTCAGAGCCCTCACAAGGCTGTACTTCTTGTTGGTCATTGGGGTCACCGTCGTGTAAGCCAGTGTCGCTGCTGGGACACTATGAAGCCAAAGGACAGTGGCAGGGAAGTGCTGCTGGCAAGCCTGCATGTGTTTGTTCCACCTGCCTGTGTAGTTGCACTTGGGCAGAGCAACTACAGTCTCCCTGACAGAGCCCAAAGACTCCAACTCAGGGCCCCATTGTCTCTGCAAGACCCAGGAGCCCAACAGGGCCCCAACACCCCTTGTGAATCCTCTTGGTGTTAGCTTCAAAGAGTGGTCAGGGGTGCTGTGAGTCAAGCTGCAGCCCTATGCCACCCCAAGCTCTGCCGCAGCCCTAGCCTCTTAGCTTCCATTTCTGCCTGGTCCCCCTGATCGGGGCCCGTGGTGCTGCCAGCTCCCCCTGTGCCCTTCTGCAGCCCTGTACACTTTTCTGAGTACTTTTCCATTTTCTATCTGAGGAGCAGATGGTGTAAGTATACCATCCCCAGGGGACAGAGGAAGAAACTTGAGGCCCTGAAAGGTCACAGCTTCACTAAGGGCAGGAACTCTCGAATCTACATGGGCTGTGCCCCAAATCCTAAAGTTCAGGCCAGACCCCTACACAGCTCAGCTGAGTCACCTGCCCCACTGTCCATGACTGAAGCCATCCCAAACCCACTGACCCACTTCTCCAGGCCCAGACTAACCTCCCAGACATGGCCGTTGGCCATGACGACGATGTGGTGGGCCCCACGCACAGTGCTGAGCCGGTGGGCAATGACCAGCACGGTGCGGCCAGCGCTGGCCCGGTCCAGGGCCTCCTGCACGACCCGCTCTGACTCTGCATCCAGGGCACTGGTCGCCTCATCCAGGATCAGCACTGTGGGCTGCTTGACGAGGGCTCGGGCGATAGCCAGGCGCTGCTTCTGGCCACCGGACAGGGTTGTGCCCCGTTCACCTGGGAAGGAAGGGGACAGGGCAGGGGCCTGAAGCAATCCTCAGCTCTGGATTTGAGGGCTGCCCTGCAAAAGAGCACTGTGTCCTTCCTGAACTTGCCTTCTGGTCCCTCAGGGTCCTTCCCTGGCATTTTGCACGTATATCCTGCTTCTCCAGCCAAGCCAGGAGCTCTCACGGGGATCCCACATCCCTATGCAAATGAGTATGCACACCCCTGCAATGTGACATGTAGGCGTGCACACACACGGTGCTCAGTGAACACTGGAGGTGCCACTGAATACTCTCCCCCAACCATGGTGGGGCCTCAGGGTCATAACTGGCCCATTTCTCACTCTGGGACCTGGAGATCTAGCTGCCTTCTCTTGGCTTCCCAGGGTGTCTGCTGCTGTGGTGAATGAATGTTCAGGACCCAAATGTGCTCTCTAGAAGCCCATCACTTGGGCATTTGGGGAAGAAAGACCACACATGGGCTCTGAAATGCCCACAGAGAAGAGCAGAGGTAGCAGCCTGGGAGACAAAAGATTCTAGATGATGCAGAGAAGTCACGGATCAGCAAGAAGCTGCACACCCAAAAGGCCCCAGATGAGCTAGGGAGGCTGCTGGGATCAGAGATCAAGAGAAGTGTCGCCCCAGGAGAGATGGGGGCATAGCAACTCTGGTCAGGATGCTGTAGAATCTGAGTGGTATTTAAAAAAAAAACTAGATTAGTTATATAGAATATGAGGGACAGGCTAAAGACTGATGGGACAACTTAGAAAGCCAAAGCTTGGTTAGACTGAAGTCTGAGTTATAAAAAACACAGTCGAGAACCCCAGATACTGCTGCACTTAAAGATACATTGGAACATTCTGCAGCAAAGCCAAGAGATACTGGACCACGCACATGGCCCAAGAGGTGGAAAACAGAAGGCCTCTGTGGTAAACATAAAGCTGCCTAATGCTGCCATATGAATGTTCCACAAGGCGATGCTCCTGTATCTCAGTGTTCCAGAACCTTCAGGGCCCTCTTCTGGGAAAGTTGGGAGAGAGACCTGCTCAACCAAATCGACCCCCATGTAAGACAAGAGGGGAAACACCTTTCAACTAAAGAATAAAAGAAAAAGAATGAAACAAAAGCCAGCAGGGGGATAAAGAGCTATGAGGAGACAATACCCCCATTTCTTCCTCTTCTTGGGACATGGAGGCCGGCTGCTAAGCTCTGTGAAGAATGTAAATACCATCCATCACTTGTGTCCGTGGCCCAGGTCCTGTACTTGTGCTCCCTTGGTCTTTTCCTCTAACTGCTCTCTGACTGCTCCAGTCTCTGTTGCACGCGTGGTCCGTCTGTGACTGGACCCCAGAGGCTCGGGCTCTCCTTTCTCACAGAGCCAGCGCTGTCACTCTTGGCCAGCATTCTGTTCATTCTTCTCTGATGCAATGACTGTCTGTCTGCCCAGCTGTTCCTGTCCACCTCAATCCCACTCGATCTCAAACTAGCAATCTGGAATCCCCTCTTCCTTGCCTCATCCACTATGGGGCCTTGAAAAGCAGAACAGAACCACTGTCCCTGGAACTCACCAACGACAGTGTTGTAGCCCTGGGGGAAGCTGGTGATGAAGCTGTGGGCATTGGCTTCCCGGGCGGCTGCATATACCTCTTCGTCAGAGGCTTCCAGCTTCCCGAAACGGATGTTCTCCATGATGGTCGTTCCAAACAGGACTGGCTCCTGGGCACGAGGGGCATGGGGATGGAAGTCAACAGGGAACATTCTGGCTTTGCCCCATACCTCAGCTGTTGCCCCAGAACCACCGAGGGGGTGCCAGGTTCATCAGGATAATCTATTTTAGCAAGAACGGGATTCCTTAGAGGTCAGTTAGCAACAGTCAGAAATTCAAAGGTCAGGCAAGGAGACAGAGTGGTCCGTTACAGGGGAGTAGAGGCTGATCTTTGAGATTATTTCCCACCAGAAGTACAGGATCCAACACCAAGGAGCAGGAACAGGAGGGTGGCTGGGAGGGCAAATGCTGGCTGGCCTGGCAAACAGACCCTCCTTCTCTCCGGAGAGAGGAAGGAGGATTTTGCACTTGGGCTTTTGGCTATTTCCTGCCTGGGGTCTGCCATCCCTTGTGGGTCGGCAAGGGTACCCTCTTTATTTACATGGCCCTTAAAGGGAAAAGTGGGCATCTCACTTGGCAGCACAACCTCGAACAGGAAAAAGTGGCAGAGGCTTCAGTACTCCAGGGCAAGGGCTCAGCAGATCCTGGCAAAGCTGGCATGGGCTTCTTTCAACCTTCTGGCCACTAAGGGCTTCCTAGAGAATTCCTGAGATCCTAAAAAGCCAATCCTACTCGAAAGATCCTCCCCCATCTGCTCAGACTGCTCTAAACAGGGAACAAAGTGTTCCTTCCCTGGGGAGAGAGGGGGGCAGACACAGGCCAGAGGCCTCCTGAAGGTAGCTTGAGGGTGGGGGGTGGGACAGCGAAGGACAGAAAAGGCACTGAGTACCTCGGGGATGGAAAGAAGTGGTGCCAAGGGAAGGAGGGTGAAAGGGTTTGGGTGGGAGTGGGTGCCCCGTCTGGTGAAGACCCGCCTTCTGAGGGCAGCCGGGCACGGGAACCCTCTCTCCCCACACCTGGCTGATGAAGCCGATGACCTGGCCCCTAAGCCAGGATGGATCGAGTGTGCGCAGGTCCTGGCTGTCCAGCAGCACCGCTCCTGCTGTGGGGTCATAGAAGCGCTCGAGCAGGGAGGCCACGGTGGTCTTCCCTGGGGAAGTTGGGGTTGGGGAGACAGGGACTGTTAGGGAGCGAGGCAGGGGTTTCTGAAGACTGCTCCGGGAGAAAGGGCCCCTTAGTGGCAGAGGAGGGTGACACTGTCCAGGAGGGCAGGGTGGCTCCCGAGGGCAGGGCCTCACTTTTCCCATCTCCGATCTACATGGCCACCAGGGGAAGGAAAGTCAGAGGGCGAGGAGAGGGTAGTGGCAGGAGGGGGTTGGCTTCCTCTTACCTCCCCCAGATTGGCCCACAAGGGCCACAATCTTGCCAGGGGGCAGCGTCAAGGTGAAGTCTTTGAGCACCTCAAAGCCGGGGCGGCAGGGGTAGCTGGGAGAAGCCAAGAAAGTCAGAGCAGGCTGAACGAGTCCCCTGTCGGCCCTAGCCTGGGTTCCCAGGAGCCAGGGAAGAGCTAGGCCCAAAGCAGGCCACACCTGAGTCCCTACTGAAATCTCCCTGCAGCCCTCCAAAGGGGGCTTATTTGGGGGTGGGGGCGTTAAACCCCATCTCCCCTCCCAGGCTGCCTCTTCCAATCCATAGCCCAGAGGGAATTTCCATGGTCCCGGCCCACTGGAGTGCTGACCTGAAACAGACATTTTGAAATGTGATGCACCCACGGAGGTCCTCCTTGGGGATGCAGCTGCCCCCAGACAGCGGGATGCATGGGCTCAGGGTCATGTACTCAAAGGCACGGGCTCCCGCGCTGAGCCCCCGCACCACCTGGGGGAGGAAATTTTAAAGTCTGCAGTGAGGTGGGATGGGATATCCAGAGTCTCTGGGGTCCCCAGGAAGGCAGCCACTGGGCTAGGGAGATGGGTGGAAGCCACCCAGCAGCATCCCTTGAACTCCTGCACAGCACGCAGAAGGTGGCTTGTTGTTCTGGGGCCTTGATGTTGGCTGCAGTTGATGGCTCAAGGATCCCTGCTTCTCTCCCCCTCCCTGCAGACCCCAGTCCTCAGCCAATAGACAGTTTCCTGCAACGCATAAACATCTTTGAAGTTCTGGAACTCCATCCCAGGTCCCAGTGTCCTCACTCCCCTGCTACTCACCTGCCCAAACAGGATTGAGAGGTTGGCCATGGACCTGCAAGGAGGAGGGGAAAATGGTTGGAAGAAGTGAGGACAGAGGAGCCAGCGAGGAGGCCAGTACCAGAGGGAAAGGCTTGGCTCTCACCTGGATGGGGAGGACTTGTTGGGAGAGGCAAGGAAACGGTGGCCTGAAGCCAAACACAGAGGGTTCTCCCAAAATACAGGATTATAGGTGGGCAAGTCACTTCTCCCTTCTGTGCCTCAGCTCTCTCCTTGGCCAGATGAGGATGACAACTCTCATGCCACCTCAGGATCTGGGGCTGAGGCTCCAGGGAGAACAGGGGTGTGGAATGAAGGGACAGGGCCCCAGTGGGATTGCACCCCACAACGGCCTGGCCCACAGAATGCAGGGTGGAGAGACGGGCTCACAGGACACAGGGCTGGGGGTGTCACAGGGCCGGGGGTGTGGATTATGAGCTCAGTCAAGGAAGATGCTCCCAGCTGATTGTATGTCTTCCCTTGCCTTTGCCCTGATGACGGAGATGCCTTCAGTGGCGATCAAGGCTGGGTACCCCACAAGAAGAGCTAATGCTATCCACTCCTGGGGGAAGCAATAACTTACATTAAAATTCGGGGGTAAAAAACTGAGGTTAAGAACTTTCAGAGAAAGGAAGAAAACAGAAGACACTGGATCACAAGGGGCAACTCTGGAGGGATCCCCAAATGAAATTCCCTGAAAAAAACTTTATCTTTTTTTTTTATTGTGGGGTTGCCCTCCAGGAGAGCATCCATGTATATAAAACGGTCTGTGTATGTGTGTGTGTGTGTGTCTGTCTAGACAGTAGATGGCCTTCTTTGTCAGGGAAGGGGTGGGGATAGGGATGTTTGCCTGCTGTGGGGCTGGAGAAGGAAGTGAGTCAATTGCTCCTTAGTCACCAGCCCCATCTGATCGGGTTGACCCATGACAGTGTGTGTGCACGTGAGTGTGTATGGACGTGGAGCCTGGGTCCTATCTCAAGAACAGGAGAGACTGACTCCTCGGCAGCCCTTGGGCAGCAGGACTCATTTCTTCCAGGGCCAGGGTGGAGTAGGGTGGGGAGAGTCACAGAGCCTGCAAGGAAATGGCCTGGCAGGCGCAGAGCAAGCAGTACTTGCCAAAGGGAGTGGGGAGGCATTAAGCAAAAAAAGAGCCAATACAGAGAGTTATCTGTGGTCAAGAAGGAAGAAGAGTCTTCTCAGAGCTCTGGAAGACATTAGGGGCCTGGCAAAGGTCCCCTCAAGCAACTGAAAACCAAAATGCACGTGACTCACAGGGGCGGCTCTGACCTTGCTCTCGGATGCCTGAGGATGCAGGCCTCGGGGCACCGCAGCAGGAGGCCAGCAGGAGTCGCCAGCTCCCGGCAGGCCCACGGTTCGGTCTGGGCCTCCTGGGCCTCTACCTGGATGCCAGGGCAGCTGCCCGACCCTGCCCCCAGCGCCACTGAACAGAACACTTAGGATGGAGTTCAAAGATTGAGGCTGACTGCTGGTGGGAGGAGGACAGCCTGACTCAGGCCATCACTTCCGCCTCCCAGCCCTTGTTCAGTCCCTCTGTCCTTCCCACCCTCCCCTGCTGCACCCCAGCACTGAGAGTCGTTTCTTGGCTTAACTGGCAGGACCCATCAAGGAAACACCCCAGCTTCTTTAATCAAATAAGACCCAATTCCTGCAAGGTAGGTGGGGATGAATCTCCATGTGGTGAGGGGGCCAAGGCTAGAAGGACCCCCAGAAGGATGAGCCAAGGGCCTGTGGTGGTTTAGCAGCCACACCCAGCAGCCAGAGAGATGGGACAGGCTAACTCCTTGGGTTAAACAGCTAAGCTGTGCAGTGGGGAAGTGAGGAAAGGGTTTGCACTCAGGCCTGGGCTAAGCCAGACAGAGAAGTGGTGGGGGGCAGCTGTGATTACAAATTCCCACCCAGAGGGGAAAGGTGAATCTGAGGGACAAGAGCCAGGGCTGGGAGGTGCAGCTGCCCTTTCCCAGAGGGGATCTTCCCTCCGCCATCCAGCGTGGAAACTCACAGGGTCTGCTTATGGGTCCTCAGAACTAAGATGATCACTGCACAGAAAGATCAAAGGCCAAAGCTCAGCCCTGACAGACTCAACTGGGTCAGCATTCGAGGGGGTGCAGCGAGAAACACCCCAAGCTCCATCTCTACGACAGTCAGAACCTCCTAATCCCGAAGCCACCAGAAAGCCCCAAGTTCCTGGGGTGGAGGAAGAATGAGATTGTCAGGAAAGCTTGAGTCCAGTACCAGAATGGGACTGAATGTCCCAAGACAAGAAGCATCCTTCAGAAATGGGGCTTAGGAGAGTGTTAATGCAGCTGCAGGGAATGGGTCAAGTTTAGTCTTTGGGGAACGCTGGGTTTGGAGTCAGAACAGGAATCTCTTTAACTTGTCCATCTCTGGGTTAGCCTCATTTTATAAGGGGCAATAATACACCAAATAGTGCAGCCAGATGATAAGGGGTTATAGAAGAAACAGATGCCCAAACACAGTGGTGAAAGGTAAAGCAAAGCCAGGACATGATTGTCATAAAAATCAGGATAGTCCTACCTCTAGAGGGAGTGCAGGAGGTAGAACAGGCAAGGGACATGTAGGGGGACTTCTGGGGTGATGGCAATCTATCTATTCTATTTTCTTGATGTGGTGGTGATGACACAGGTCCTCACTCTAATTATTTATTATAACATATTCATTCTTTAGTTAGTATAACAGATATTTATGTTTTATGTATTTTTATGTGCATGGTATGTTTGGGAAATGTCAAAGTAAAAAGAAACAGCAGAAGGAACTGCTAATATTTAGCTGAGATAGAGCAGGCAAAAGGGGAGACCCACCTTAGGCTGTCTTAAGCAAAGTAGGCTGATCAGCTCTGGGAGCTCCAGAGGGCAGATGGGGCCCAGGTCAGCTCTGGGGGCTCCAGAGGGCAGATGGGGGGCCCAGGTGAGCAGGCAGATTTCAGATCAGTGAAAAACAACCAGCTCTAGGAGTGGAATTTGCAACGGAAAGCAGGGGTAAGCTTCTTGTCACTGGAAATAGCCAGGCAGAGGATGGCTGATGAGCTCTTAAAAAGCTTGTCAAGCAAGTTCCTGAGTTGTTGGAAGCCTGAAGATGCTAACCTCACTTCTGAATCTATATTCAATGAATAAGCGGGGAGGGGATGTCACAGCCCCTGAAGGGGCTCTCTTTCCCCAGCCCTGCACCTCACTGGGGTAGCTGGGCAGGCCCGTGGCTGGGCTGCTGTCCCAACAGAACAGGCTGGCACTCCCTGGCCCCTGGCCAGCAGGGCTCTGGGGGGTGGGGGTGGGGCTCCTCAGGAATGGGAATGGTCCCACACTCACCTCTGCACTGTCTGGGAGGCTACCAGGAAAGACATGAGGTCTCCCCCTGTCAGCTGCTGTCCAGCCACGAGGGAGCCCCCAAGGAGCAGGGTGCCCAGTACCATGCCTGCAGGGAGAAAAGAACAGGGAGGTCAGGAAGGAAGCACCGAGGAACAGAGGAGAGAACCCAGGCCCAGGTGTTAGTCCCAAGTGCTGGCACCTGCACCACCAACTGACTGTAGAATTTGAGGCAAGTCCCTTGAATTTTCTAAGCCATTGTTTTTCTTCATTTGGAAAACCAACAGGGAGACGTACCTCCCTGGCTTTCTCCTGGGTGACCCTGCAGCACTCTACTGATAGCTCAATTGTGCCATTCGGCCCATTGCCTTCCAGTTTCCGGATGTGTTAGCATCCTTGAGTGCTCTGGCACAACGAAGGTTCTCATAAATGTTTGAAAGGTATCAAGCAGCTGGAGAGCTGCCCCTTGCTTGCCTTGCTGGGACCTGACCTTTGCACCTCCAAGCTCACCCCAGCCCACAAACCCAGGTCCCTCCCTCTTCCCCACTCCACTGGCCCACTGGCCCGGGCAGGGACTTGCTGACTTACAGTTGAAGGCAATGTTAGAAAGTCCTTGGAATAAGGCAATGCCTCTGCCCAGCTCCTCTGACTTACAGCGGGAACTTTCCAGCTCTGCTCCATAGTGCCTGGTGAAAGAGGCCAACACCCAGCACTCAGGAGGCAGCTGGGGTGGTTGAGAGGGTGGGAGTGGGAGTCTGTTAGGGGAAAGGTCCCTGCTTGGTGCTCCCACCCTCCTTCCCGGGACTTACTCCTCTTCCCGTTGCTCCATGGCGAAGGCTCTCACGGTCCGAACGTTGCCCAGGGCCTCATCTGCTACACCTGTTGCCTTGGCAATCTGTGAGAAATTCAGGAAAAAGGGAAGCAAGTTTGGAGACGGGAAGGATAACTGAGGAGTGCAGGGCAGAGAGAAATAGGAGGAGGAGGAGTAAGGGTAAGGAGGATGGGCAAGGAATTCTGGTACCTGCTCCTGACACTGGCGAGACAATTTTCGGAGCGCTGAACCCATCAGAGTGCCAACTCCCATCAGTGCAGGTGTGGCCACCACCAGCAGGAGTGTGAGGCGTGGGGACAGCATGGACAGGGATACCAGACAGCCAGCCACCTGGGTGCAGCTCCGCAGTCCCTGGGGAAGTGGGGAGGAAAGCAGGAAAGGCTATTTGGCATCAGCTGCATGACCTGGGGGACTTTATCCCTAAGGGGCCAGTTGGCAATCCACTGGTCACAGAATGTAACCTTTCCTTGACCAGTGGGGCTCTGTGGGAATGTCAACGGAGCACTGCAAATCTCCTCCCAGGCAAACAGGAGACCCTACTGAGAGGCAGGAGGAGGGGGCAGCATCCTTCCTCTAAACCACCCTACAAACCCCAGCTTGCCTCTCTTGTGGTGTTTCAGTTCTAGGGACTTGCTTGGCGATCCTGCCCAATGACTGCCACAGGCCAGTGCCTGGCACACTCCCACAGCCACAGTGATGATGTGGCTGGATAAGGAGGGGACACCAGTGACACAGTGAGAAGCCATTGCACAATCCGCCCCATAATCGTCAGTGATCCAGGCAACCCGGGGGGCCAGGCAGGCCGGAGAGCTTTTGCTGGTGGCAAGCTGAGCCAGGAAAGGCTCTTGTCTGAGTCCTTGGGAAGGTTTTCCAGGGGAGCAAGGATTTCAGAACAGTAGAGAAACAGCCCTGCCTGACCTTGGACACGGCCTTACCACCTCCCTTCCATGAACTTCCTCGTGCCCTCACCCACACCCTCGCTGGAGGGCCAGCTTCTGGCTTCTGTGTGAGCCCAGACTCTGGGCCCAACACCAGGGTGGGGCAGGGCAGGGCTGGCCTGGTGTGTCTGCACTGGGACGCCTGTGTGTGTGTGGGGGGTGGGCCTGGGGCCACCGACCTGGGAGATGACAAGCTTGAAGGATGATTTAAACTCCTGCACATCAGTTGTCAAGCGGCTCACCAGCTGCCCGGTCTTTTTAGCATCAAAGAAAGCAATGTCTTGCCTGGCAGTGCGATGTGGGGCAGCGGGTGGGGGGAGAGAAAGGAGACGTTACTTCAGGATGAGGTCCCCGCCGCCAGATGCTCCCCTGAGCCCCCTGGGACCCTGCCGTACCGCAGCAGGGAGCAGAAGAGGGTCTTCCGCATGTCCTCGGCCATGCGCTCTCCAATGCGGGACAGCAGCACCAGGTACCCAAAGGTCAGCAGTCCCTGGCAGAGAGGCCTGTCACTCAGCGAGAATCCCAGGCCCCTCCCCGGTGCGTGAGAGGGCGGCGCCTCTCCGTGCCCCCAGGCCCGCCCTCCCTGCTGTACCTGGATGCCATAGAGGACGAGCAGGTGGGTACTGAGATTCCGGGACTCAGTCATGAAGCTCCCTGCATGTTCCCTTGTATACTTGGCTATGATCTCTACCAACTGGCCCAGAAGCAGCGGGATCTGTATGTTCACCAGTGCTGCACCCAATGCCAGCTGGATGGGGGTGAGGGGACAGAGAGGACAGGAGTTCAGAGAAGGGGAGCCACGCTCTTTCCTGTCCCCAGCCCTTCCTCTTCCATGACTGAGCCTGGTCATTGTTCATGGTCTGGCCACTCCCATGGACACATCTGTCCCTCTTTGTGAGTTAAAGCCCAGGTTCCCAGCCCTGGGGACTCCCCGCACCCTGCAGACCCGCTACCCTAGGCACACTTCTCATGGCATCCCTCTGACCCCAGGCCCGCAAGCCAGGCCATCCCTTGCTGTTTCTGCGGGGGTCTCCTCTTAGTGACCTGGTGAGATATGAATGCTGTCACTACTCAGCTCCGGGCTTGGGATTCTACAAACCCCTTCAGGGTTGCTACCCTGCCCCTGGGTGTGGGAGTAGTCAGAGAAAACCTCACCACAATGGCTGCTCCCAGGAGCAGCAGGTGTGGGCGCAGAAACTGCCAGAAGAGCTTCCAGTTAAAGCAGGACTCCGTGCCACTGGGGGTGGAGCAGGTGGGCGGGGCCTCTTCTGCCTCACACAGAGCCACGAGGCAAAGGCGGGAGCATTTACTTAGCACCACAGGGCCTAGCAGCACGCCCCCAACCCAGCACCAGCCAGAGCGGCTGCGGCTCCCAGCCGGGGGAGTCCGAGGGAGGCAGGACCGGAGCTGGGCCACGGCCCTGAGGAGGTAGGGGCTATGGCGGCCACTGGAGTGCCTGCAGGGAGAGAATGGCACTGGTGGCTTGGGGCCCCCATCTTCCTCCAACTAACAAACCAACCGAGCTCTGGGCTGAGCCTTCTGGAGAGCCTCCTGTCCTCTTCTTTCAAGCCCTGTACACTGCCTCTCTCAGGACTGTTCTTAGCAACTTTTGTTTCTAAGACAAACGTATACATGCAAAATGGCTGAGGACTGAGACCCCAGCACGTAGTCACATCTCTGAAGTGTTCCCTCCCCTGGGCCATCTCTCCAATAGCACCCAGTCAGCCGGGCCTCTCACGGCCTGCAGAAGCAGCAGTCTTCCTGGTGAGTGACCATCGCCAACCTACGCTCTTTTAGAATCACAGGCTGGTAGAGCAGGAGGACACGCCAGGTGGCGGCTGGTCCACAGCACTCATTTTACAGGTAAGGATGTGGAAGTTACTAGTGAATCAGGCCTGGAGAAGTACCTGAGAGAGCAGTGGCTACCCTGGGCCTGCTCACAGTGCTGGACGAGGCCCCACCTGCACAGAACAAACAGTCCACTTCCTTCACTGCTCACACCCCTGGGAGGCAGATGCTGTTATTTTCATGTGATAGATAAAAAAAAATGTGGTATCAAGAGAGTTTCAATAATTTGGGATGAGAGGTGAACACTGCCATTTGATTCCAGAATCCAGGCTCTTGCTACTTCTCCATGTGTGACCTGCCCAAGGCGATGGATGGCAGGGCCAGGAGTGGACCAAGACTTCTGCCTGCTGGTCAACGATGATTAGCCCCACCACCCTGCCCCGCCTCTGGGGCATGGAGGGCATTATGGGACAATGCACGAGGGGACAGGCAGGCTAGCATATTCCCTCTCCATCAGCTGCAGGAAGCACCAGAGAAGAATAAAAATCCAAATAACTTATCTTGTCCCCCTGGACAAGCCAATTACCTTCTCATACCTCCAGTTTCCATATCTACAAAATGGTAACACAGATTCGAGTGTTGACAATATTTAGTTGAGTGCCTACCATGTGCCAGGTGCACTGTTAGGAAGCGCAGGGAATATGGAGGTAAACAAGATGGACCAGGTAGCTCCCCTCATGGGGTTAAGCTTTAGTTGGGGAGGACAATTAAACAGCTCATAACAAAGCTTCCCGAGGCCAGTGAAAGGGAACCTGCGGGGCCCTCAAAGAGAGGAGCAGGCACTCCTGTTCTCATATGAAGGAGTCAGAAAGGGCTTCTAGGTGAGCAGTCAGGGTGAAAAGGAGTTCACCAGGTGAAGGCGGTGGGAATAAAGCAGGGAGAACTCCAGGCAGGGTGAAAGCAGGTCTGAAAGGACTGAAAGGCAGGCTGGGGGGCAGCATGGCTGAAGCCTGGCACGTGAGAGGGGAGATGAGGCATGTGGGGTGAGGGGACTGTCATTATAGTCCTTAGAAAGCCTCTGCATTGTATCTGGAGGGCAAGGAGGACCCTTCCTGTTCTTTGGCTGGGGGTGTGTCATGATGGGATTTCCGTTTTCAAGATCATAACAGAGGAGAATGGATTGGAAGGGGAAAAAACTAGCTGGAGGGAGACCTGGTAGGAGATGAAGTTATCCAGTCAAAAGAATATGATGGAATGCTCAAAGGACCCAATGAGATTATTGATGTGGGGTGTTTCCTTTACTATAATAGTCTTTCACAGGCCCAGATCCTCCCACTGGAGACTGCAGCTCGTCCTTCCCTTTGCTTTCACAGAGGCCTGTTCTTCTTGTCACCTCTATACAATGCCTCCCACCCAACCCATTCCATCTGGTTTTTATGTCTGATTTTCCACTGTGTTCTTTATGGCTATCCTACCTTTTCAGATAGAGACACTTCCCCTCCTTCGGCCCTGTGTAATTGTCCAATTTCCCCATTAGACGATATGTTCCTTCAGGGCAGGGAGCTATGTCTTATTCACTCAGCACTTAGCAGTGTGCTGTCAAGAGGCTTAGATGTTCAGCAAATGCTTATGCTGTTTGAGGAAACACCTACCCTCATTAGAGAGGCAGAACAATCTGACCTGACCCACCACTGCAGTGTTTTGCAAAATCTGAGACTCACTGTGGCCCATAGTAAGAAAATACGTTTTACATGGCAGCCCAGCACATGTGATTATATATGCCACACAACACTGAACTGCTTTACAAAACAGTACTCACTCATGCACTCTGATGTTTCACTTTTTAAGTGGTCCTGACCCATTGAATTAATTTCCTGATCTATTAAAATATTGCAACCTGCCCATTTGAAAAACATTGCACTAATGAATGCACATATACTTAAATATTGTTTGGTGGCTTTCCTTGGGTTTCTCTCTGGTTTAAATAATATCGACACCCTTAATCTTTTTTAAGGACTGTTTTCAATCCTTTTAATAATTTACCATGGCCACTTTCCAGTTTCTCTCATCTTCTCCAAACTAAGACTCCAAACTAAGTCACCACCAAGAACTGATGGACTACTTCCCAGCACCAGTACTTCTAGCTCTAGCTTGCTCCAGCTCTCGCGCTTTATCAGTCAGACTGGTTTTTCAAATGGCACCACAGCTCCATACCCACCACCCTGGGAACATTCTGCTTGTCCTGTCCTCTGGTTATTCACTCTCAGATTAGAAGGGAATCAATCCCTTTTCACGAAGAATTTATATTTCAGATGTAGCCTTTGTTTCCTATCCATATCTCTCTTTGGACCAGTGTGTTAAGAAAGTGTTCACACTTTCTTTTTTCTTTTTCTTTCTTTCTTTCTTTTTTTTAAACACATGTATGAGTTATTAGACTCTTTATCCCTGCTGCAAGTGTCCAGAACCAGGGGCTCATTTTGAACCTTGGGGATACCACCAACAGTAAATGTTTCTGGACAATAACAAAACTTTTTGTCCAAATCTCCAGGCCAATATCAAGGACCAGGACTGGCGCTGCGGATAGCGACCCCGACAGCTGTGCAGCATGGTGCCTCCTGGTGGAGAGTGTAGACTAAGCATGGTCTGTGACCCTCAGAGTCCCCTCGGTCCATCCGACACACAGATGTATACGCGCAAAGCCTCCTGCTAGTATCTGACTCGTCGCCATAAAATAATTGAGGCCTATTCCCAGGGGAGTGACATTCCATCCCCCGTAGAGTTCGCCTACAACCTACAACTCCCTGCAGGCCTCCCGGGAGCCCGGAGACTCCATCTCCCAGAGGATCCCACGCCCTGCCGGGCAGCCAATGGCCCCAGTTGCGAGCAGGTTTGTCCTTTTTTACCTGACAGTCGTGAAAGTCTGGAACCGGAGCGGTAGTAGCGGCCTGCCTGGCACAGGGCCACCCCGAATCCCGACCCGAAATAACTGCATCAACATGTTGGGACTGGAAAATAGATGCAGACAGCAACGGCAGTTTCACCCTCATCCCATTCAGGGATCTATGTCGGTTCCGCCTCCCATCCCGACAGCCCCCTCGCGCCTCCAGCTATGATTAGAAGAGAGACGTATTTCGTTTCAAGCAGTGATTGGAGAAAACGTTTTCGAGCCCTCCTCCTTCCAGGACTGTGATTGGAGAGAACCGCCTACCTGCCCGCCCTCAGCTCTGGGCGGAGCTGAGCAGAGTGGGGCCCTGCCCTCCGACCCATGCCCTAGTAACATCTGGGGTGACGTTCTGAGGGTGTATTCGGTCACGCCCTCTTCTACCCCCCGGGTATTCTTGACCTGTCACCCCCTAACCCAGGGGTTATTCTCCTAAATCCGGACTGACTCTAGATGTTTCAGGGCCTCCAGGGTGTGTACAGTGCTGGTTCAAGGGGACGAAGGAACAAAAATCGAAGGGGGAGTTTTTCAAAAAACATACACATGCCTTGCAGGTCACCTGCCCGGCTCTCCGAGACCTGTCAGAGCTCCGGGGTAGGCCAAGCACGCGTATTTTGGCATGGTGATTCTGCCACTCTCGCCCTCCTCCTCAGTGACTGAGAATCACTGGTTTGGACGTCCGGTAGTCTACCAGGGCGCGACCTCAGATCTGTCTTCCCCACAGAACCCTTCTCGCCCGGGTCAGGACGGATTCGTTTCAGCCGCCTACTGCACGGCGCTTTCATCTCTTGTTTAGCGCGTATTTATTCCATGTAATTATTCTTTGGCACATCTGCCTCCCGCACCGGGCTGTGACTTCTTTCTGGGTAGTGACTCTGTCTCATTCATCCTCACTCTGGTACTCACCCCTCCCCCCCCCCCAAATGCCTGGCAGGGAAAGGTGCCCTTTAATAATAAATTGACTTGAATTCGGGGAGTGTGGGGTGCTAGAGAAGCTGCCAATTGATGAATCTGGGATGAAACTGGGAAATGTGCCAGAATGAGTTTGGGGTTGGGCTGGGGAACTCAGGTATGGCAAGGGGTCCTAATGTGAGTATGTTGGAATATTGGGGTGAGGTGGGGGAGAGGCCAGAGAAAACCCCCACATAACCCTTCTTGATAGATGACTCAGAAAGATCATGGAAATTTCCTAGCCCTTTACAACATGGGAGTCCATTTTGGATAGTAGGATGCTTGCTGACCTAGTAGGCACTGGAGGTATGGGTCTCGTTTTCATAGTTCTGTCTCCTACTCAGGGATAAAGCTATGCAGGTCCTGAGTTGCTAGGACTGGTCCCCTCACAGGAAGGAGGCACAGAAAGAAAAAAGTAGGCAAATCTGGACGCAAGTTTTGTGAGTGGGCAACTCCATTGCCTCCACAATCCTCCACTGAACAACACGGAAAGCACTGCGTTCCTCTATCCTTTTTATGGGTGCTAGTCTCTATGTCAGCCCTTGGGTCTAAGCCCTGGAGGCTCTGTCACCTGGGTGGCTGAGTCAGCACTGCAGGAATGGGTTTCAGTAGGAAGCCTGGTGATTCAGGGCCTCAAGAATGGCATTGGGCAAGCCACCAGACCAGCTGCCCGGGCCTCCTCCCCCTTGTTGAGTTCATTCAGCTCATCCCTGGGTACCCAAATTATCCTTCCAAATCCCAGACCCCAGCTGCCCTCCTCTGTCATTTCCACCTTGCTGCTTCTCAGGGGTCCCCAGAAACTGAATCAGAACTTGGGGGAGGGCATGTCACGATTCAAGAAGGTAAAGAAATAAACAAATGGAACTTTTCCAAGGTACCCTGCTTTCCTATTTTAAGCTCCAAAAACACTGCTCAAATCCAAGATAGCTCCCATTCCTGGTTCATTTCCTTCTCCTCAGTTTCCCTACAATCTGGGTATAAAGTCAGTCTCCCCAGTCCAACATCTCCTCTTCCTTAGCACCCTGAGACAAACAAAACATGCAGCCCTTCTTTTCTTTTCTTTTTTCTTTTTTTGGTCTTAAAGCATTTCAGTGGGGGTGGGGGTAAAATTTTAAGATGTAAAAAAAATGAAAGATTTAACATCTCAGTCCCATAGTTCCATAATCCTTTGATAGGATTTTGCTTTGTGGTCTTTGTTATTCTGGCTGCTGAGCTCTTCTCTCCTCTTTAAATTCACTCAAGGTCTGAAGATGGAGACAACAGGTGTCTCCTCTTGTCTTGATGTGCTATTCAGCTCCTGCCTCTTAAACCCATACCCCCCACAGGCACACTCTAAAGAGCCAAGCCCACCTAGCAGGAGTGGCAGAAGGGTGGCCCTGGGTCCTGAGAGGCTTGGCCGCAGGTTGCCCTGGAAGGGTGTGAGTGGTCAAACAGGTGACTGCAGGCTGTGACGCCTGAGGCCTGCCCCACCTGAGTCACCTAGTGTTGTTGTCATCATCTTCCTTGTTGTCTTTGGAAGTCCCCACTTGGCTTCCCAGACCTCTGAGGAAACAGCAACAGCTCCCATCCTTCCAGCTTTCAGGAGAAGCCGCCAGACGCATGGTGAGACGAACCAGGTGGGGGGGGAATAGGGGGCGGCTGGGGCGGTGGGGAGACCTGGGGCCTGGATCGGTGCCCCTCCTCCCCATGCTGCCTCCTCCTCCTCCTCCTCCTCCTCTGTGTCGGGGGCCTGGGGGAGGAAGGATCTCCATCTTTTCTCTGTCCCCCGCCTCTCGCGCAAGAAGCCCCCCCTCCTTATTTCTCCCTCCGGCCCTGGGACCCTCCTGCCCAGCGCTGCAGGTGACAGGGTCTTCTCAGCCTCGCCACAGTGCCCCCTCCACCCCAGCCACCCCCCCAACAAAGGTACAGCCTGCGGTGACACCTACCTCTGCTTCCCCCTCCTGGGGATCCCACTCTACCCCTCCCCTGGCCTTGGTGACTCCCCCTCCCTCATGCCGATGCTCCCAGGACCCTCCGGGGCTGCGGATAGGTCCTTTGATCCCAGAGCAGGATTATGAGCGGCTGGAAGACTGTGACCCTCAGGGCTCCCAAGATTCGCCCTTCCATGGGGAGGAACAACAACCCCTGCTTTATGTGCCTGAAGGGCTCCGGGGTAAGGGTGTTGCATGGCTGGGGAGCAGTGGTGGAGGTGGGGCCTGGGGGCTCCAGGGCTTCACACGGAGTGGAACACTGATGACTCAGGTGAGAGCACCAAATCCCAAACTCTCCCCTCTGTGCCTAGGCTCCTGGCATCACATCCAGAACCTGGACAGCTTCTTCACCAAGATATCCTTTGTGCTCAGGTCGAGCAGAGATGGCACGGGTGGGCTAGCACCATTCTTGGCCAGGAGACTCTGTGAGGGTGCTTGTGGGTTCAGGGGATTTGTTGAGGGGAGGCGTCCTCAGGAAAGGCCGATTTTGCCTTCTGGCTTATTCCTTGATGAGCCTGACACATCTACAGCTATCACCAGCGGAATGGCTTTGCCTGTATCCTGCTGGAGGATGTGTTCCAGCTGGGGTGAGATGCTTATTCTGGGCCCCAAACTCTGTCTTCTGGGTCCAGGGCCCCTCCTGTCATCTTGCTGCCTTAAGAGTGCCTGCTGCCTCTCAATCACCCTGTGCTTTCCCAAGTAGCCCAGGGGCTCAGCAGGATGGGATGACCCTGGGCTTGTCTGGGTCCTCAGGACTGATCACTGCCTCATCCTTTTGCCTCCTAGACAATTCATTTTCATCGTCACATTCACAACCTTCCTTCTTTGCTGTGTGGATTACAACGTTCTCTTCGCCAACCAACCAAATAACCATACGAGACCTGGCCCACCCCACAGCAAAGTGACCTTGTTGGATGCCATCTTGTCCTCAGCTCAGTGTGCTGAGCGGTGAGTGACAGCCTGGTAGGGGTGGCGGTGGTGAGGTAGATGTGGGGGAGCAGGGAGAGGTGCAGACAAGAGGCCCCTTTCCCTTTATCCCTTGGTCTAAATCAGCAGTTCTCAAACTCTGGTCTCAGGATGCCTTTATATGCTTAAAATTGATCGTGAACCCCACAGAGCTTTCATTTATGTCAGTAATACCTATCTGTATTTAGATATTACATCTAAATCTAGATATTATTTCTGTATTTATTAGAAATTAAAACCTGATAAAACTTTTAAAACACTAATTCCACCAGTGGGATGATATTTTTATATGTCGTGTAGCAGTTGTAAAACTATACTATACACTCATGACAACGAGCATGAAAAGGGCAAAAAACATCTTAGTGTTATTTGAAAATAGATTTGACCCCTAGTTTGGACCTAGGGGTCCCTGGACCACACCATGAGAACCATGAGTCTCTCCATGTATTCTCCATCACTCCCTAAGTCTGGTCTTGCTGTCTACTGGGCTCCCATCCTTCTCTGCCACTATCTGTCTGACCCTATACAGGATCCGCTCCAGCCCCCTGCTGGTCTTCCTCCTGATCCTGGCTGCCGGCTTCTGGCTGTTCCAGCTGCTTCGCTCAGTCTGCAGCCTCTTCAGCTACTGGGACATCCATGTGTTTTACAGGGAAGCCCTGCACATCCCCCCGGTGAGCAGGGTGATCGTGCCTGTGTAGAGGCACGTCAGGACAGGGTGGGCAGAGGATGGGGAAGGAGTGGGGGCTGTACAGGTGGGGGCCAATTGCAAGAAGGTGGAAAGGGCAGGGCCTTCTTGACGCCTACCCTCAGCCCAGACCTGTGCTAGGAGCTGGGGTGCTACCACTTCTAAAACATGGTCCCTACCCTAGTGGGGCGTAGTTTATTCAGATGGGTCAGAAAAGATGATTTACAGACATGTTTGTGGTTAAAACAATGGGTATTTAGAGGAAAGGCGTCATTGGCTTTACAGAGCAGGAGGAATTTGGGAGGATAGAAGAGGAGGCAGAGAACATTCCAAGCCCAAATGCAGGAAGGTGGGGAAAAGCAATGAGCATCTGTGGATGGCAGTGAAAAGATTTGTCCACCAGCCTGCAGCTGAGCATTCCTTCTTTCTGGGAGTAGTCCTTGTCCAGAATATCTCCCTAACTCTCTGCTCAATCTTCCTAACACTGCTCTGACTCAGGGTTCCCTCCCCGTCCACTTGGATGTTTAATGGCCCCCAGAGACCCTAGGATCAAGTTCAAATCCTTAGTCTGGCATTCAAGGCCCTCTATCAGATGATTCCCACCTCCCTTTCTAGCCGCAGCCCCTAATGCAGAAAGTTACTGGGTCGGTCTCTTCACTGTCTCCCAGTCATGCTTTGCCCTTTCTTTCCTTCCCATCTTGCTCAGGATTCTTTTGCCCTGTACATAACACCTTGCTTTAAGGCACAGCTCAAAGGCTACCTTCTGTAGCAAGCTTCTCTTGCTTCTCTTCAGAAGCCCAGAGCTTTCTGCACAGCTTTCCTACATAGCAAAAGGAGAGGTTCTAGAAGGTCCCTTGAATAGGGGAACACAAGGCATGGAGCTGGGAGGAATCAGGCAGGAAAGCAGAGGCATGGGAGAAAGGAGTTTGACCACTCCTCCAGGAGCTGCTGACCCTGCTCTTTCTCCTTTTCCCTCCTTCCCTCCTCCCTATGCCTTCCAGGGGAAGGGGAGATCCTGGGATGAACTGGAGAGGCTGGCCTGGAGGGACTTGACTAACCTGGACTGGGGAAGCTGGGTGAAACTGGGCTAAAATGAGGTTTGCAGCCTTCCAAGTGAGAACTGATAGCTCCCCTTGAGACATGGACACAGCCAGCGTCTTAGAAAGGTCAAGCTGGCCATGGTGTGCAAGATGACCTGGAGTGGGATGAGGCTGGAGGTCTTAAAACATGCTGACGCAAAAGCTGGTGAAGATTCTGGACAGGAGTTGGCTGGCATGCTAGAAACATGGAGAAGAGATTTCCCATTAACTACCAGCTACTCTGTCTTTTATATGTAGGACTGAGGAGGCTCAGGGGGGAAAAAAACAAAAACAAAAAACCTTTTCTTAAGGAGAGCTTCTAATCCAGTTGAGAAGCCAGGTCATAAACACCTGAAGCGTTTAATGAGGTGTCACCAGGAAGCCCATGACTAATGACCTGCAGGGCCAATGAGGAACAGAGCAATTCAGAAGATGAAAGGCAGTAGGAAGCCACGAGTGACAGAGTGACAGATTGAATGTAGGGTTAGGGGAGGTTCAGGAGAGGGAAGAAAGTGAAAGGTGACAGGTTTCACGCCTTGGTGACACTGGGAGTGAGGAATGGGGGCCAAGGGGGGTGTGGTTTTGGTCCCGGTGGATTTGTGCTCATTTTGAACAAAATCTTTTGGGGGTGTGGAATTTGGGCATCGCTGTGGAGAGGAGTCTGGGATCGCTGCTGCTCACCCTTCCTCCCTCCTCTTCAGAAGGAGCTCAACTCCGTGCCCTGGGCAGAAGTGCAGTCTCGCCTGCTGGCGCTGCAGAGGAGCGGCGGGCTGTGCGTGCAGCCGCGGCCGCTGACGGAACTGGATGTCCACCACCGCATCCTGCGCTATACTAACTATCAGGTGGCCCTGGCCAACAAGGGCCTGCTGCCGGCCCGCTGCCCTCTGCCCTGGGGAAGTAGCGTGGCCTTTCTCAGCCGCGGCCTGGCGCTCAACGTGGACCTGCTGCTCTTCCGCGGTCCCTTCTCGCTCTTCCGCGGGGGCTGGGAGCTGCCGGACGCCTACAAGCGCAGCGACCAGCGCAACGCCCTGGCCGCCCGCCTGGGCCGCACCGTGGTGCTGCTGGCAGCCGTCAACCTGGCGCTGAGCCCACTGGTGCTGGCCTGGCAGGTGCTGCACGCCTTCTACAGCCACGTGGAACTGCTGCGACGGGAGCCAGGCGCACTCGGGGCCCGGCGCTGGTCCCGTCTGGCTCGCCTGCAGCTGCGCCACTTCAACGAGCTGCCGCACGAGCTGCGCGCGCGCCTGGCCCGCGCCTACCGCCCCGCCACCGCCTTCCTGCGCGCCGCCGCGCCCCCCGCGCCCCTGCTCGCGCTGCTGGCCCGCCAGATCGTCTTCTTCGCCGGCGCGCTCTTCGCCGCGCTGCTCTTGCTCACCATCTACGATGAGGATGTGCTCGCCGTGCAGCACGTGCTCACCGCCATGACTGCGCTCGGTGTCGCGGCCACTGCGGCCAGGTGCGTCGGGAGATGACCAGGGGTCCCCATTACTCTGAGCTCGGGCTGATCCCACCTCTAATCTTTATTACCTTGCCCACCACCGGGGCCCGCCTCCCTACCCCCAACCCCTGCATTCTATCCCCTGGGTCTCCTAACCGCAGGCCCCCTTCTCCACCCTCGACCTCGCCCTCCAGGTCTTTTATTCCCGAAGAGCAGTTCCAGGGCAGTTTCCCGCAGCTCCAGCTCCAGGCGGCTCTGGCCCACATGCATTACCTCCCGGAGGAGCCCGGCCCCGCAGGCAGGGCCAGCGCTTACCGGCAGATGGCGCAGCTGCTGCAGTATCGAGTGGTGAGGGCCGTGACCCGCAGGGGGCATGCGAAGGAGGCTGTACAGCGCCAGCGGGCCAGGGGAAGCCCACCCCACTCAGGGCCCCAGCGGGTGACTGGGTTGGAGGTTTACTGCCCCAGTGAGTGCCCTGGGGGCGCTTGGGATTGACCATTAGTGTGGGTCCCCCTCAGCACCGCTTCTCAGCCTTCTCCGTCTCTTCCCCAGGTCTCCCTCTTGGAGGAGCTCCTTTCCCCTCTCCTCACCCCACTGTTTCTGTTCTTCTGGTTTCGCCCTCGTACCCTGGAGATAATTGACTTTTTTCATCACTTCACGGTGGATGTGGCTGGGGTTGGGGACATCTGTTCCTTTGCCCTTATGGATGTGAAGCGCCATGGCCACCCTCAGGTTAGAGCCCCTCTCTGGCAGTACAGTGTTGCGGGTGGATAACAGTTTGCTTGCCTAACCCAAAGCCAACCGGGGTTCCAAGCCCAACTCCCTTCACTTGCCACCTGTGACCTTTAGCAAGTCACTTGTTTTCTCTGAACATTAGATTCTTCATTTGTAAACTGAAGGCAGTAACAGTAGTAACATGGAGGGGTGTTGGGAGGATTAAATAGGGTGCTATATGCAATGCACTTAACAGAGCTTCCAGCACCTAGTAAACTCTGGTAAATGGGAGCTAATGGAATCAGAGTGGCTGAGAAGCAGGTTTGGTCAATGGGTATGGCTGGAGCAAAAGTGGGCTTTCTTCCCAGGGCAGTAAGAGCCAGCCCATGCCAGATCCATATCTGTTGCTTTTTTTGGGGGGGGAGGGGATCTGAGGCAACCTCCCTCCTCGATCCCATTTTTTTTCACATGGAAAAGGTGCACAGTGTTTTCTTGTCCAGCTGTGCCCTCACTTGAAGATGTTACTGCTTTTAGTGGCTCTCAGCAGGACAGACGGAGGCCTCACTGTCTCAACGTGCAGAGGATGGAAAGACTGAACTCTCCTTAATGAGGTTCTCCTTGGTGCATCCACAATGGCGCCCACCAGGGCACAGCTCTAAGTTCTTGGGGCACCTTCGGGGCCGGGTACAACAAGATGCAGCTGCCTGGGGCGCCACCTCAGTTCGCAGCCCTCCCACCCCAGGGCTGCTCAGCGATTCCACCTCGTCAGCAGTAAGTCCCAGGCCTGGTCTACCCTACACTCCTCACCACCTCCTAACCCTTCCCTCTCTTGTCTCACCTTTTGTACTAACCTGCATCGCTGGCCCATCTCAGCCTGCTCTCTTGCCTTCTTTAGACCTCCTCCCTCCCTTGCTGTCCTCTCTTCTGAATCCCGGGACTGTGCTTGCCTGGGCACTGACTACCTCTTTTGCTTTCCCTCTTCTCTTGCTCCCAGCCGGAGGCCTTCGTGGCCAACCTCTTGGTGCACCCCCTTCTGCCCCCGAGGGACCTGAGTCCCACAACCCCCTGCCCAGCTGCAGCCACAGCCAGCCTCCTGGCCTCCATTTCCCGAATTGCCCAGGATCCGAGGTGAAGGGTGGAGGCTTGAGGGGCAAGGGAGGGGTGGGTGGGCTGATCCTCCAGGAGGGGGAGATCAAGTTGGGTCCTCCCCTTGGGGTGCAGTGGGGAGGAGAGAGATGCCTTTTTGACCTGCTGCACCCTGTGTTGCAGCTGTGTGTCCCCAGGAGGTACTGTGGGCCAGAAGCTGGCCCAGCTCCCAGAGCTCGCATCTGCTGAGATGAGCCTCCATGCCATCTACCTGCACCAGGTAAGTAGAAGAGTACAGAAAAATGTGGGGAGAAAGCAGGTGGATGAAAAGGAGACAGGGAGGGGGCTAGAGTCTAAAGTGGTACCTAACAGGAGCTGGGAGAGGAGGTTTAACACTCTATGTTCCTGGCCTAGGGGTGGGAAGGAGTCCCCTCATTTGTTGTGCTTTCCATCTAGCTTCATCAGCAGCAGCAGCAGGAAGTGTGGGGGGAGACTTCAGCCTCTTCCCTGCCAAGGCCCTGGTCCAGCCCCTCACAGCCACTCTCCCCTGATGAGGAGAAGCCTTCTTGGTCAAGTGATGGTGAGGAACCCAGGGTGTACAGGGAGGAGATCCTGGGTGGACCCTGGGCATCAAGGATCACTGCCCAGCTTACAGCTTTTCTTCCCAGGCTCCAGTCCTACCTCCAGCCCCAGGCAGCAATGGAGAACCCAGAAGGCCCAAAATCTATTCCCTGAAGAGTTTCAGGAAGTCACAGAGACTCAGAAGGAGCCTGGCCAGGCCCCTGGTACTGACTGAGAGGACTCTTCAGGGTCAGTGTTATCTGACTGGGGGTGGGGTGAGGTAGAAATCATTGTTAAGGAGGGGGAAAGGAATGTGTGGGAAATTGGGTGGAGCCAGACTTGGAGCGGTAGGAACAGTGGTAGGAATTTGGGATGATGATGGTCATCTCTAGAATCTAGATCCCCAGACAACTTTCTCCACCCACAGGTTCCCCAGTTTCTCCAGCCACAGGAATTGGATGGAGTGGAGTGGAAGGACACACCGAGCCCTTCTTGGAGGCCCCCCACAAGACTACAGGCCCAGGGATGCCTTAGTTGGGCAGGACCTGGTGGTCAAAGAGGAACTCGCCCCGGAGAACAGTGAGAGAGGAGATGCTGAAGGCATCTGGCAACAAGTCTTAGAGATGGTCCCCACACAGAAGGAATAAGGAGAGGCCATCCCCAACCAGCTGTACTGGGATGGCCACCCAGGAAGAAGTCCCTCAAGGTGGAGGGCAAGGGCCAAGGTAGAGGGCAAGGGCCAAGGTAGAGGGTAAGGGCCAAGGTGGAGGCCAGGCTAAACTGAAGGGAAAAATTGGGGCACAGGATCTGAAAGGTAATGGGTTCTTCATGCCTGCCTCCTTCAGGTTCCCATGGGACCTGTGGAGGAGGGGGAGGGGTGGGGACTCAGGAGTGGAATGACTCTAGAGGCTGATGTTTCTGGAGTTCAGAGTTGGTGTGCTGTCTGAGGAAGTGGGTGTGGTTCCTCATCTTGTTTGAAATAAGCAGTAAAGATTCCTCATGGTTGTGTTCCCCATCTTTGTGACTGTCATATTCTGGCGCCTCCCACTCCTGGCAGCTGAAGCCTGTACCTGCTTTCTCAGTCAGAATCAAGGGAAACTGCCTGTGATTGGCTGGAAACAATGTCTTCTAGAGTTGGGTCAGTGTGTAGGCTCTTGCATGGGTAAGAGGGGATGGAATTCCTGCCCAACAATTCCTACTTCCGTGCCTCCATCTGTTCAAGGTGCTCAAAATTTACAGGCAACACTTTCCATTCTATAATTTTAATTGACTGTCAAGTCCTCAATAGCCGGGCTGTGTTAGGTATCTTAATAGCATCTCTCCTAACACCTGGCACGGTCTCCTATGATAAATCTTCAGTAATAAATATTTGAATGATTTAGACGTTAGGCTTTAAAGGTTAAGACACTCCTGAGAGAGGGAAGGGGAATCTAAAATTTATCTAAAGAATATGAAAGGGACCTTCCAGATTTAGTCCATCCCCAGGTAGGGAAACGGAGCCTAGAGAGATGAAGAGACATTTTGCCCCTTTCCGGGAGGGAGCAAGGCTACCACCGCAGACTGGACAGTCCTGGTCAGGCCGAGAGGAGTGCGGCAGAGCCAGGCTGGACGGAGGGACCCACTCTCCCGGGAACTATTGCAGAAAGCAAAGGGCTCTCAGGGGCCGGGCAGGTCGAAGGCCCAGGGCACTGCGCCCCGCAGCTGCCGCTCCTGCAAAGAAAAGCTCTGGGTGCGTATGCGGCTTGTCACCTCCTGGGTGCGTAGTGTGAGCCCGAAAATATCCTCGTGGTAGCGTTGCTGATCCTGCGAAGGAAGACGGCAGCGACTCAGAACGGAGTCTGAGATCCCAGCGGGAACCTGGCCCCTCCCCGCGCCCGTGCCCGGACTCCGCCCCTCCGCACCCGCAGCACGCCAATGACGTCACCGGCCTCGTCCAGGTCCATGTCGCCCTCGGTCGCCAGGATGCGCTGCACCGTCTGCAGGACGCTGGTTGCCATGGTGACATCGCCACAGACGAACATGTGGCCCTGCTCGACGCACAGCACGCGGTGCACCTCCCCAGCCAGCTCGGTCCGCAGGACGTCTTGCACGTAAGTCTGTGAGGGGGCGGGGTTAGGGAGCAGAGTCCTGGGAGGGGTCCGGCCCTGCGAGCGCAGGTGGGCGGGTGGGGCCTAAGGGCGCTGGGGTGGGGCCTAGAGCGGTGGAGTCAAACAGGGGGCTGGGCTTGAGTGCAGAGGGAGTTGAGCCAAAAAGCAGGGTGGGGCCCTAGTGGAGGCCGGTGCCTGGGTGCCCGTGGGTGGGAACTGAGGGGCTGGGCGAGGGTGTGGTCTGGAGAGGAGTGCGGAGGGGCCTGGGCTGCGCGCACCTCCCCTGGAGCTCTCATCTAGGCTCCCCTGTCTCCCTATCTTCAAGTTACCCGGCGCCCTTAGGGCCCCGCACCTTGGGGCTGTCGGGTTCCCGCGAGAAGGCAGTGAGGACGCGGCCAAACACTCCGCGCTGCTGGGCGTCCTGCACCTCGTCGCGGTAGAGGTGGTCGAGCTGGGAGCATCGGCAGCCAAACACCAGGGTCATGGGAGCGGGCTGCAGCCCTGCAAGCAGCACTGAGGCTTGGGAAGGCCCCCTTCTTGGGGGCGCAGCCCTAGCTACACATACCCCACTGGGTTCCCTCGCCCAGGGCTAGCAGCCATGCTGTTCAAGCCGAAACAATCATTAAGGAGGGATAGCCTCTAGAAGAAAGACAGGATGCTTTCACAGAGACCCTGCCATATCCCTGACTTACAGAGAAGGAAACCCAGGCTCCTAGATAGTTGTTGGCTTGCCTCAGATGGAGTGGCCCGTGGCGGAGCTGCTGTAGAACTTAGGGTTTCCAACTCAAAATTCCACCTCTTTATACTCAACCCTGGAATTCTATCTAGCCCCTTCCCCCTATTCTCCCACATCTTCAGTTCCCATGCTTTCGACCTTCCTCTAGGTCACAACTCCCTGCTTTTTATTTACATGCTTGCTACCCTAGATACCCTATACCGAACCTGAAAACCCTGTTAGCTTCCTCGGGTCTTGGATACACTAGACAAGCCCTGGCACTGTCAAGAATCCACCTAGGGCATTTCATCTGTCAGATTCAAAGTCCCAGCTCCATCTCTTCCAGACTTTGATTTCTTTGTCCTAACTGCAGTTCAACCCCTAGTAGGTGTCAGGCCCCAGGAAACCACATGAATGGGGTGCTGCCCTTGCCTTGAGGTGCTTCCTCTCCCCCTTATTTAGGAAATTTCTTTGCACTTTTGTGGCTCCAGTTTCTTGTCTTCTTTCCTGCCTTCCGGGCCCCATCTCTTCATCCTTTCAGTCATTCCCTGGGCACTGTCAGCCTTACCTTTGCTCTCAATGTCGTGTAACCGCTCTTGCCAGAATCCCCGGAAGGGAGCGATGCCAGTGCCAGGTCCCACAAGGATGCAGGGCAAGCTGGGATCAGGTGGCAGCCGGAAGCAGGGAGCTCTGGCCCGAGAGACATTCTGTCAGGCCCCCTTTGTGTCCCCAGCTCCCCTGATCTCAACAACCTCAGGGCTCAGCCAGAGGAGGGAGAGCTCAACTTCTGCTGATAAATGATTAATATTTTCAGAGTGCTTAGAACAGTATCTGGCTCATGGTAAGCATTATGTAAGTGTTTATTAAAATAACTCTACATGCAAGCAGGAACACCCTGGAGCTGTAGTTTGCAGAGACTGGGCCAAAGGAAATATGGTTCAAGTTTGAATTAAAGAATTATTTCATGTTTCAGTTTAGGAGATTTGGAAAATATGGGGAGGGGGAGGACAGAATGCTATTTCATAGTGGGTTCACTGAGCATGTTTATTTTAAATAAAAGCCTTAATATTGGCATTTGGCTTGTATTCAGTAGATTGGTATAGTTTATCATGGATCACTGGGCCTAACTGGCACTCTCCTGAGAACTCTTCTTAGTCCCACCCCCAGATGTTCAGCTTCTTGACTGCTGAATGGGGCAAGACTTCTGAACACAGCACAAGGGAGGGCATCCTGAGATTCTTCATTTGGAGTGCTCAGTGATACATTGGCCTAAGATGGTCTTTACCTTCACTAGTTCTCCCTGGATTCAGGGAACTGTGGCCCACAGTTTCCAGGTACCATGCTTCCCAGCACCAAACCAGCCCCAAGGAGAAGACACAGAAGCTACACTTTAACAAAACAACAGAGCCTGCTGGTCAAATTCCAGTTCTGTTTCTATCAGGGAACTGTGGCCCACAGTTTCCAGGTACCATGCTTCCCAGCACCAAACCAGCCCCAAGGAGAAGACACAGAAGCTACACTTTAACAAAACAACAGAGCCTGCTGGTCAAATTCCAGTTCTGTTTCTATGGAACAGAATTTGGAACAGAGTCCAAATTAGTGAGAAGGCCCAAATCCTAGCCTGGAAGCCCAGGTAGAGTTTGGAGTGGGCTAATCAGATGCTCCATCCTTAATATGCTAAGTAGGTCCTCTCTGCTTCCAATACCAACCCCCCACCCTGTGCAGCTCCACCACTGATTCCTTCATTTGTTGCTGGCCTTCATGTGGCAGTTTCCCCACTATCTGCTTGGACAGACAGACTCTCTTCTTGATGTCCCTTCCCTCCTCTCCTCCTCTGCCTCAGTCCCAGCAGTGCCCACTTACCCCCGGATGAAGCAGGGTACAGGGTCCCCAGCCTTGAGTTGGCTCATCCAGGTGGAGCAGACTCCGTAGTGCAGGGGGCCCAGCCCATCTAGAGGAGTGGGAAAGAGAGACCCCATGAAGGGACCATCCCAGGGTCACTGCTGGGGCCTGGGCTTGCCCTCCCCCAGCCTCACCCTGTGTCCTGTACGCCAGCACAGCTACTGTGAGGTGGATCTCTCCTGGGTGGGCACTGGGTGCTGAGCTGACTGAGTAGTACCGTGGCTGGAGCAGGGGCAGCTGGGTGAGGAGCAGGGGGGCAGGCAGTGCCACAGACGGAAACTGCTCCAGCACTTCCAGCAGCGTGGGGCAGCGGAACCACTTCCACTCCTCATAGTGCCGGGGGTCCTGGAGGGGTAGAATGACATGGGCTCAGAAGCCCAGATCCTTGACCCCTCCCCAGATGCTCCTCCATAGGGTTTCTCCCTCCTCAGTTCAGGCCAACAAACATTTCTGCAGCAGCTTCTCTGTGCCAGGCTCTTAAGACCATGAGAATGCAAAGATGAACGAGAAATTCCCCGGCTGGGTCTTAAGGCATCAGTACAAGTTAGGCAGGTGCAGAAAGTCGAGGGAGGACCTTGTATGGTTGCTTCTTCCCTCTGGGTTCCCCACTGGCTCATCCCCCCTCACTAGCCCTGGTCCTCCCTGGGGTGGCTCCCAACCTGACTGAGGGTCTCTAGCTCCTGCTGTTCACTGGGCTCTTCAGCCAGGGTGCTGAGCAGTCGAAGCAGTCGAGGGCTGGGCGGGGAGGTGATGTCCAGGAAGTAGGTGAGAGCCTGGTGCAGCGTGCATGGGGGCAGCCGAGGGTCCCGCACCCAGCCAGGGGGTGGGCCACCTGGGGGGTGTTGCACAGGGGAGCTCTGTGGAAGGGGGTCAAACTGGACCCCTGGCTTGTCTAGGGTGATGGGTGCTTCTTGGGGAGTAGACGTGGACTGGCCACAGCCTCAGGTGCCTCGTTGGGGAGCTTTCCCACTAGTCAGAGGCATGTCTGGCCAGCCCCAGTGTGTGGGTTTGGGGGCCACTAGCTGGACTGGGTTGGGCTGGGTGCCTCTGCCCCTACCCCTACTGAGCTCAGTTTGACCCTGGGCATTGTGTGGCAGAAGGTCAGCCCTGATACTGGCTTCAAAGCAGGTGAGCTGCCAGGGGATTCCTTGGGAGGAGCCCAGAAGGAAGGGGCAGGCTTTTGTGTGGAGAGTGGGTGAGTGCACAAAACAAGGTGAACTCCAAGAAAGGAACCAGATTTGTGAACACTTGAGCAACAAGGCCAGCCTGCTGGCAGGTCAAACGGAGCCAGCCCTGAACCCAGGTGTGAGCTGTGGATGAAGAGGGCAGCTCTACCAGTTCCTAAATGTGAGGGGACCCTGGGGGCTGGAGGGAGGCAGCTTGGGGTGGGACAGACTCACTGTTGTGCCCCAGAGGACGCCCCCTTACCAGGGCTGCCCTTCTCCAGCTGCTCCACAGCAATGGGCTCGGCGGGTGGCGGAGGGTCCTCCACGCGGCTCAGCAGGGCGTCCACCAGGCCTGGCCGGTTGGGTGGGCAAACTCCTATGTGGTCCCCTGGCTGGTACTGCAGCCCTTCCTGCCCTCTGGTGTCCAGGCGCACCAGGATTGTGGCCCGGCTGGAGGTGGGGAAAGGGGGCAGGTTAAAGGGGGTCTGGGAGGGGTGTGGGGACAGAGAGGCAGCATGTGAGAGGAGGGTGCCAGGGTCTGGGGAGAGGGGCTGGAACAGGTAGGGAGGAGTGGGGGGTAAGCAGTCTTCCTCACGTGGACTTGCTGCTTTGCAGGTTTTCCACAGAGATGACTGCAGCCTGGAACATCTTCCGCCTGTGCACGTGGATCAGGCCTGGGGACAGGAGGGTGTGTTCAGATGGGACTGAGACTGGGCCAAGGAGTTGGCCTGGCAACTGAGTTAGTCCTGGGGCCCTGGGACCCCAAAGGGCCAGTCGAATAAAGAGGAGTTTTGGGCCACACCTGGCAGTAACTGGAGGCCCTCGGCCTGGGCACTCAGTCGGTATCTCTGGCGCTTCCAGCTCCGCTTGGGGCTGAATATGTCCTGGGCGGCAGCCTTGGCGTCCTCTCCCACGCAAAAAGTCTCACAGGAGGCCTGAGGTGGTTGAGGGGAGGGACGAGTTGGTGAGAGTTGTGGCTCTCCTGCCACCAGGGAGGGGGGCTGATAGCTGGGCCTGTTGGAATGCCAGCCAGCCATCCCATCTATACCTGGCCGTGTTGCAGGAGTGGGGGTGCCCAGGAAGAAGAAGGGGCCTATCAGAGTCTCATTCCTGGGGGATCAGCAGCCCTGGTGGCAGGAGGGAGAGGCAGAGGCCAGCTCCGTTGCTGGGCACCCTGTTCTTCAGCCCCTTTCAGTCCAAGGACCTCACGTGTTAATTTTGCACATATTTATTTGTGTCACTCTCATGGGCTACTTATTTGGTGATTGTTGATCTTGGCTTCCCAGGGAGCACATGCTTGGCTTATAGTGGCATTCCGTGAATGCATTCATGCATTCAGACCTGCATTCAAATATGACTCCTAAACTTACATTTACATATACCTCAGGTTCCCCATCTTTCAAACTCATTGGGTTCTTATGAAGATTAAGTGAGACACTTTATGCAAAGCCCTTAGCACAGTGTGTGGCAGATAGTAAGTGCTCCTGGGATGTGGAATGGGAGGCAGAATTTGGGGTGGTGGCAGGAGGGGTCTCTGGTCTGTCTTCCCCTGCACTGAGCACAAGGGGCTGCCCCATGGGCTAGGACCCTTAGGAAATTCCATATCCTATTCGTTTGTATTCAGGCGTCAGCCTGGCAAACGGCTTGAACAACCCACAGGCTTGAAATCCAGGGTTCAGCCATGGCTGGTCATGCCCTCCCCTTCTACCCCATATCTCCAAGTCCTGTTAATTTTCCATTTTTGTTTTTTGTTTTTAGTAAAGTCTCTTATCTATTCCTTCCTTGGCCCTCTCCCTTCCTATTCCCACTGCTACCATCTTAGTGAGCTCAGAGTCTTCCTGCTTCTAGTTTCATGCTCCTCTAATTGATCCTGCTCTTTTAAAGTAATATTTTTAAAACTTCATGTTGTACTCATTCCTTCTCTTGTCCCCCTCCAAAACTCCCAGTGACTCCCATTGTTTCAACTCTTTTGTTTTGTTTTCCATCCCTCCCTTCTCCCAATCTGCTCTTATCTCTTTCTCCAGTTTGACGTTCTTCCCAGCAAACCATCCTCCTCCACCCTGCAGAACCCCCCATAGCTCCACCTCCCAGAATGCCCTCCTCTAAATTTGTCCCAACCTGCTAACCTCAAGCCCCGGACCCTGGTAGGGCCAGTGCTGCCAGTGAATAATGTCAGGACAGGGGAGAATGAACCCCTGTTCAGCCTCAAGCATAATCCCAAAACCAGGCAGAGATGCCTCCTGAGGAGACCCAGGCTTAAAAAGTCACAGGCCCTGGGGCCCATCCCACCTCCTGCTCCCCTGGCCCGGGGCCATCCTCCAGTCCTGGCACTGCCCCCAGCTCGGCTGGCCGACCTCTGACTTCCTGTAGCTTCAGACCTCATCTCTGTCTGACCCTCTCTAGCTCTTTCCCTCTCCCTCCATCCTGCCTGCCTGGGTGAGATGCCTTTAATCCCTCCCTTTCTGCTCCCAGAATGCTCCTGACCTCGGCTCTTGCTTGCAGGGGCCCTGGCTGCTCCCTTTTAGCTGGACTTCTGCCTGGGCCAGGCACGTCCTGTCCTTAGAACCATGTTGTCCACTCCACAGGACTGGTCCCCTAAGGGCCAACTGAGTAGTGGCAAAATGAGGGTGGATTTTGGAAAGAAAAGGATGGGACTGTGAACCAAACGGAATCAGAGCAGTACTGAGGCCTCCAGACGCAATATTGCAGGTCACAGAAGTGAAGGGACAGGAATCTGGGTAAGGAGGGGGATCCCCCAGGGGTTCACCTGGAAGGCAGCCTGGGCCCAGCCTCGGAAGGCCTCCTCCTGGCCGCACAGCTCATCCCCCTGGCCCAGCTGCAGGAGCCGCTCCCCGCCCAGCTCTTCCAGCCGCGTGTCCACCGCACGAGCAAAGGCGCAGAAATGGGGGTATGCCCGGGAGCCCAGGCCGAACACACAGAACCTGGAAGGGCAGGGAGCTGTCACTGGAGCCCACCCCCTGCCCCTGGCCCATGCATGCCCAGGCAGCTTGCCCTCCTGGGTCCCCTCTGCTCAGCAAGGCACCCCCAGACCTGAGAGTGCCCAGTGCCCCTGCACTGTCTGTGTTACTAGACTCCTTCCTCTTCCGCCGCCAAGAAGAGACCAGTGGATCTGAGCAGGAGACACTGTTGAAGCGGATTTTATAACTCCTGGCAAGAGAGGACAAAGACAAGGGGGTCACAGGGCAGTGGAGACTCGCCCCAGGCCCGGACACAGCCAAGGGTGCAGTTTCAGGGTCTTTGCTGCCTGCAGAGGTGGGAAAGGCCCTTCCCTTTGGCCTGGCATGGCTCCCAGAGCAGAGCTGGGTTTGGGGCCAAGGGCCAGTGTTCCAGGGGGCCTTGAGCCTCTCGGCCCTGCTCTGCCTCCTCTCCCCTCTCTGAAGAGAACCCTGGAGTCCTTGGAGTCCTGGGCAGGTCATGAGGGAGGGAGGGAGGGAGGGCCTCCTGGCTTCCTGACAGCTGGCTGCCAGCCTGTTGGGAAACTGACTGGAAACACAGAAGGAGAACTCTTCAGACCTCCTTTCCTTCTGTGTCTCATTGCTCCCCACCCCACCCCCCAAAACTCCCATCCCCACTCACTTGTGCTGCTCTGGCCGAGGGGAGCTGTTATAGGGGCCAGACATCTCCATAAGGGCTGCTGCAAAACTCTATGGTGAGGGAAGGATTAACATACTTAGATATTTACATCATGGGTAGTTTTGTTTTATTTCAAAATATTCAGAAGTTAAAAACAGTACAGGACTGGCCCTAATATTTGTAATTATTTTTATATTTAACATATACAATTCAATGGCTTTTAATATGTTTACAGATATGTGCAACCATCACCACAGTCAGTTTCAGAACACTGAAAATGTTCTAATGTCATTTTTCATTTGTTTTAAAAATTTCAAAAGATGTATTGGTGTTTTGAAAAATTGCAGAATTGTGTGAATTGTTTAAAGTAATATAGAGACAGTCTACCCTTATCTTTCTTCCAGTCTTACTCCCCAAGGTGTACATGCTATTGACAGCTGTTTAACTTTCTAGCCCTTTTTCATTGTTTATGTTTATAGTTTTTTTTTTTTTTCAAGTGAAAATGGCACCATACTATACTTGCTTTTTATCAGTAACCTATTGTAGACATCCTTCCAGGTGAATACACAAGGATTTACCCTCATTCTTTTTAAGTGGCTACATGGCATTCAATTATTCACATATACCGTCACTGTAAAACCTTCCTCTGACTGAAGGACACTTGGGTGGTCTATGTGTAATGCTCAATAAAACTCTTGCATATATAGCCTTGCTTCCTTCTTTGCATATTTCAGAGGGTAGATACTCAGAAGAGGAAGGATTTAAAAACGTGATGGGGTAGTCAAATTGTCCTCCAAAAGGACTATCAGTTGACAGTCCCACCAGTAGGGTAGAGGGGTGCTCTCTCGTGAAGTGTGCACACACTTGTCCACACTGGATTTTATCAACCCATAAGGTTTTAGCCAGTTTGATAACTGTCAATTTCATTTGCATTGCCCTGGTCACTGGTGGTGTTGACCATCTTCCTTAGAAGGTCAGGCTGCCTCTTTTTTTTCTCTGAAGGATGAGTGAGTGATCCAGGAACTGTTGAAGCAGACTCAGTAATTTCATGTGCTGTCAAGAAAACAGCTTAGGGCTACATAAAACAAACCTTTGCATAGAAGATTTAAAAACATTAGAAAAAAATAACATTTAGACCTTAGGTATATTTTGGTGATGGGTCTGTAGACTCACCCTAGTTACCATGTAGTACTTTAATTTTATTTTTTGAACATTTTGTTGAAGTGTAACCTATATACAGAAAAGCACACATATCATAAATGCACAGCTCTATGAATTTTCACAAACTAAACATACCCGCATAATCGGGATCCACATCAGGAAACCCTCAGGCCCCTTCCAGTCACTACCACCTCCACCCCAAGAATGACCAACCGTCTCCTGACGTCTAACACCTCCAATAGGCTTTGCCTATTTCTGAACGTTATACAAATCGAATCATTGGTATGGATTCTTTTGTGTCTGGCTTCTTTCACTCTATATTATGTTTTGAGATTCCTCTGTTTTATTGTGTGCTGCTGTAATTTTCCATCCTCATCAAATTGCTGAATAGTATTTGAATACAGCACAATTTATTTACCCAGTGTACTGTTGATAGTCATTTGAGTTGTTTCCTTTTTGGGGACATCATGAACAACGCTGCTGTAAAAATTCTTGTTCACATCTTTAGTGAGTAAACTCCATCTTCTGTGCAGTATGTGCTTAAGTTGGTTCAATTTTAAAAAACCTGAGGTAAAATTTACATACATTGAAATGCACAGATCTTGAGAGCGCAGTTCAATCGGTTTGGCTGTTTAGCAGTTTTAGTTTTAAAAAGTTAAACATACATCGACCCTGTGACCCAGCAATTCCACTCCTCGGTATTTATCCAAGAGAAATGAAAACATACATTCACAAAAGCCTTGTAGGACAATGTTCCTAACAGCTTTATTCATAATACCCCCAAACTGGAAACAGTCCAGGTGTCTATCAACAGAAGAACAGATAAACAAACAGAGTATATGCATACAATGAATACTACTGAATCGTGGCAACACCATGGGTGAATTTCAAAAGCATGCTGAGTGAAAGAAGTCATGCATACTGCATGCTACCATTTATATGACATTCTAGAGCAGGCAAAATTAATCTACAATGATAAACAGGACAGTGGTCACATTTGGTAGGGGGATTGGCTGGGAAGGAGATTGACTTGGGGAATTGATGGGAATTTTCTAAGGTAATAGAAAAATTCTGTATCCTGATGGAGGCGTGGGTTTCATGGATTTATATACTACTATTATACTAAAAAGGCTATTGATAATTCTATTTTCCTTTAAAAGGCATAGCAGCATTAGGGCCGAAATGCTTCGAAAGGAAGGGAGAAGGCTTACACCAGAATTCAAGCCCTGCTTTAGGGCACTTGAGGAGGTGCTTAGTGCTAATAAGACATTTAACATGTAGAAGCTGAAACAGATAAGAGGCACCAGTTATGAACATAGCTTGGGGCATCCCAGAGACAAGAAGCTTAAAAGCTGATGGTTAACAATAAGACACTCAATGGTGCTGCAACAGTTTTTGTTTCTTTTAAGATTTGTTCAGAAAGTGAAGTTGTCTAATCTACCTTGGCATCTAAAGAGTGCTCTTTGCTTTTGTTAAGAAAAGAGGAAAAGGCTTGAAATAGTATCATAAGGGGAGTATCCCTGTTTTCCTCCATGTCTGGGAGGGATCTAACCTCTTTGGCCAGCCAGAAGTGCCTTTCACTTATTAAAAGCTTCCACTAATGTGTATAGGGGGTGGGGGTAGGGGGGAAGTGCAGCCCCGTGGATGGACCTGGGCTGTGGCTGGTGAAGGCCTGGCAGGCCCCAGTGGAATTTCCTTGTTCCCACTCTGGGACTTTCATGGCATCTCCACTTTCCACCACCAGGGTGTGTCTGCCCAGCCACTCTGATCTTGAGTGCCCCTGTTTCCCAGCCTTACCTCTCCATTCTCTGGTGGGTCCCCATTCCCAAATGTGCTGGTCACCACCAACACCAGGGTCTCATGCTCAAGGGACACCACGTCATACTCGTCCATGCACAGGACCTGGGGGAGGAGAAGGGGCATGTCCCACGGGATTCTTGGATCCCTGCTGCTCCCTGTCCTTCTCACCCCGGCCCTCCCTGGCAGGGCAAGATTTGGGCCCCAACTTGATCCCTGAATACTTTGTGGCTGAGTTGTGACCCTCTCCTCCCAAACTGCTGTCCTCCAGAGTTCCTGAAGATGCAGACAGCCTCCCCCACTCCCCATCCTGTTCCTGTTCTTCCACAGATCCCTACCCCTCTGGGCTCAGCCCTACCCGGGGGTCGAAAGCCTTCCGGAAGAGTCTCCCCAGCTGCTGTGCGTAGCTCTGAGCCCGGCCGGTCTCAGAGCCATACAGGATTGTCGCTTTCACTCGCTTTGCCATCACAGTGCCCATGAGTGAGGCAGAGATCTTCACAGCACTGAGGGAGAGGGTGAGGTAATTATGGGGAACCCTGGTGCATGGAGACGGGGCCTCTGCAAAGCAGGGGACCATCAAGGCCACAGGGACTGGAGGCTGGACCCAAACCCAGCAAGGTCTTTGGGGTACTAAGTCAGCAGTATGGCCTTCCCACAAGGCCCAGACCACTACTTTGGGGTTGGATCGCCACTCCCCAAGGGTTGCCCATTTGGAAAAGGGGAGCACTCCTGGAGTACCTACTTGGCAACTTCCTTAAAGGTCTTCTTCCTGGTGATGCCAGTGCCCTTGGCTGCACTCCCCTTCCAGGGGTCTGGCTGCAGAGAAGTGAAGGGGTGGGGTGGGGGGATGAGTAAAGAAAAGGTTAGAGATCCTGGGGGCTGCTTAGTTACAGCTGCCCGAGGGTGCAGGAGCCAGCTGGGGAGGGCACCTGGTAGCGGAAGGCAGGGGACAGGAAATAGTTGACCATCTCCTGATGGAAGACCGGCGTGAGGCTGCCTGAGATGGGGGGCACGATCCAGGCCCAGTCCGCGGGGCAGCCCCCTCTCGCCTTCTGCTCGTTCTCCAGGTGCTTCATGAAGGAGATGGTGGCAGCATGGTGGTCCACAATGGTCACTTTGGCCAGCTGTGGTAGGGGGAGAAGGTGGGCTTAGATGCAGCCTGCACATCCCACCCACCTACCTACACCCCTTCTGCCACCCCAAACCTCACTATGCCCTGGGTCACCTCAAATTGCATCATGCATTATCATCCCCAATCTAACATACATGGTTTTCCCCCAAACTGCAGCATGCATGGTCATGCCCAAAGTTCATCATGCAACAGCAGCTCCAGTCTCAGTATCTGTATTCCCTGGTCCCCACCGCAATATCCTAAACAATTGAGACCCCCCCCATAGAAGTACTCAGCAGGCCCTCAAACCACGATGCCCAGCCTGCACTAGACTAGGTCTGATATTAGTGTTCCCAGAATCCAGTGGGTCCCACAAACTACAATACCCAACATGCTCTGGGAGTTGGAATTGCTGAGCATGCACTATGTCCTAGTTCATAATGGCAAGCATAACAAGGCTCCTGGCTCTCTAGGCCCCCATATCACTGTGATTAGAACAGGA
>PVKY010000705.1:0-41929 GCA_004027775.1 Bradypus variegatus
ATCTCAGGGTAATGTTTTTCAAAGTTCCCTTTTTCAGGAGATACAAAAAAGGTTATCTAGATTTTTCAGCTCTGTAGCTCATCAGTGACCAAAGAGAAGCTTTGCTATATCTTGTTCTGCCCCCTCTTCTCTGGGTTAGAGCATTTGTGATTCTGCTTTACCTACAGTGACCCAGAGAAATAAGGTCAGGGATTTTCCCTTTGCTACCTTTTCAGCACTCTCGAAGCATGGGAGATAGAGAAAAGGGGGGTGGGGTGGGTAATGAGAAACCAAAAGCTGTGCCCCTCAAGTTCCTGCGTGCCCTGAGGCATAGGTGTCCCCCATGGGGCAGCACAAACCTGCACGGGGCCTTGGGTGGCAAAGGGGCTGTGTTCACTGGTGCAGCCGGCGTGGTGTAGCAGGGACCTGCACCCGGACTCCGATACCATTGGAATCTGCCAAATGGCGGCAGCTGGGGAAGTCACCTGTGTGCTGTATGAACTCGGGGGGGGGGTGGACCTGAGAATGTGCATGTTCCAAAGGCTCATCCGGTTGTGGTAATCCTTAATTATTAAGATTCATTCATTACATCAGAAATCAACCCATCTTTATCAATCCCAACAGTCTGCTCTGTTGGTTCTCAGATTCCATGGTGCGTCCCTAGAGTTCATTTCTCACCAGCCACTCATAGAGTGCCTCAACTTCCTTTAGGCTTAAAGGCAGAGCATTTAAGGAACAAGGTTCCTTTCCCTAACAACATGACAACTAGAAGGAGAATTGAAACTAATCAAAAAGATTGGTGCTGGTGTGAGAACTTTGCGACATGCCGTTTGATGATTGGGAACGCTGCGGGGTGTCCTAGAGGCTGTTCGGAGTGATGGTGAAAATGATACGAACCCCAGCAATGAACCCTGGAAGTTGATACACCAACGAGGCATAATTCTAGTGAAGAAAATACTGGAAAGTAAATTCTGAGTATGTCCCCTATTTTTAAAATGTACTGAAAGAAAGAGGCATACAGATACACATGAATTTTATACATATTCTTTTATCCAAAGATGCACAATTCATTAAACATGAATGAAGGGAATTGGACCGGATCATCTCTAAGTTATCATCCAGGTCTGAGATTTTATGGCTGTCAATAGTGATTTATATTAAATATGGACTCGAACTTTCTGGTGGTTTGGGAAATACTAGATTCAGAGGCTTGGTTTTGTTAATATTGCCTGCCTTTAAACTTTATAATGCTCTTTAAAAATCTCTGTGGTGAATTTTAAAGGAGAGCAATAGTTGTCAATTGTTTTTCTAGTATTTCACCAATAAAAATATATTTACCAGATCAGGATTTATAGGACTTTGTTTATAAAAGTAGGACAACTAAATGTATGCTAATTATCCTTTGCCTTGAAGTGAGCTCTAGGTAACTGTTGCCTGCAGGGTTATCTCAGCCCCTTCATTTAGTAATGGAAGTTACCTGCTCTGTCTCTCAGTTTCCTTATCAGTAGGAAGGCGCTAATAATAGTGCCTCTTGCACAGGAATTGTGGTGGTTAAATTCTGTAATCCATGTAACGTTTTTAAAAGAGCACCTTGTGCAGAGTGCGTAGCAAGTGGTGGTGGTAAAGAGCCACCTCCCTCCTCTCTCTCCCTCTCTCCCATCTTTTTTTCTCCTCTCTCTCTCTCTCCGGGAGATACAGAGCACCCACCTGTCTACCAGGCCAGGGTTCTTCCATTCCTTGGACGTGTTCGTATGCATGCTCTGAGTGACAGTTATCTGCTAAAGGAACTCGTTACATGGCGGTGGTCACATGTGCTCCTTGTATACATGACAGGCATTTAATCATGCTGGCCTGATGAATTTAACCAGAGTCCCAAGTATTTATCCTGAATAATTGAAATCTAAAGTAGCTGAAATTAAAAAACAAGCAAACAAAATACTATGATACTGACAATAAATTACTCTAGTCTGCTTTTTTGAGGTGTGTTCTTAAAAAACTACAACTGCTTTTTCCACTCTGTTTGTTTATAGCTTCTTTAATAAGATTGAGGAGTTGCAAGTGTATGCACCTTATTAGTATTCTGGAGTTGCATCTGTTTGCAGACCAGAGGACGAGTTTGGTTGAGATATTTTGGACAGGGGGAGTGTAAAAGGCAAAGGAACAAAGGATTTAAGAGCTTCATTTAAGAGCTTGAAAGAAGATAGAAATAGTTTGTCTAGCCCTCTTCTCAGATGAGGAAACTGAGGCACAAGAGGGTTGAGTGATTTGCCGAGATGGCACCGGAAGTTACTGGGCTAACCTCAAAGTGGTGCATGCAGTGTGCCTGGGGGTGAGTTGGACCATGGTGGGGGGAAATTTGGGAACCATCTTGTACAGAGATGGGTGGGCTTTGCTCAATTTGCTCTTTGTTAGAGTCTTAAAACAGAGTAGGCTTTCTCAGTTAAATAGTTAAAGATAGATTTGAAAAAAAAAAAAAAAGACAAGCTTCTTTGACCCTGAGATGGTAAAAACTATGCTGTAAATAAGAGATGGAACATAGAAGAAAAGGAAACCCAAGCTGTTCTCCTGGAGGCCTTGTGGCAGCTGCCTGGTGCAGCAGGGTGCGTGCTCAGGCATGGCTGGAGCTCTCTGAGGAGAAAAGTGGGAACTAGATAACCCCGAGCTTGTCATTTCTGGCCCGACCCCGTCGCTTCTGGAGTCAGAGTTCTTTGGGAAGTTGTCACCTGTTATATTCTTACCCGTTGTCGGTAAGGCTGTTATGATAGAGAGGAAATCTGAGTCCACTGGGTCACATCTGTCCTTCACTATCTCAGGAAAAAGATAGGAATGTTTCCTTCCTGCTTGGAGAAAGATGGTTTCTTTGAATGAGGCACTGTGCCAGGCATTTAGGGTTCACTGACAGTCTAAGAAGACATGGTCCCTGCCCTCGTTGAGGCATTTATCTAATGGTCAGACAGACAATTATGAGGTGGTAAACTGAGTGACTGTTGTGAAAGGGGAACAGAGCTGGGAGAATACCCAGAAGAGAAACCTGGTGTCCTGTGGGAGGTGGTGGGAGAAGGAGGCACAGCTGCTGCTTCAGGTAACATTTCTCACTGTTTTTTTTATGCCATTTATCTGGCTTTGCCAACCAGACGGTGACCTGGGAGGGCTTGCTAGTCATGTTTGGCACCCAGCAGAGACCCTTCCATTCGCAGGCACTCAACAGGTGAAGTATTTGATGAATGAGTGAAGTTCTAGTCCTAACATTTATTCACCTTTTTTTCTGAGTCAATAAACATTGAGTGAATAAATGATTGACAGTCAAAAATATTGATTTGACCATGACTAAATTTGGTTCATAATTGAACCATCTTGGGGTATACAAATAGGAACTAATAAAAAGTTTTTAAAGAGGCATATCATTACTTTTTTGCATATATGTTATATTTCACAATAAGGAAGTAATTGAGACTATGAAACTATAACCCATAATATTCTTTGAAATTTGCTCTCTAACTACTTTTTAAATTGCACTTGGAAAGTTATCACTTCTATGTAAATATGTTATATTCTACAATAAAAAAATGATTTAAAAAAGAGGCATATATTTTGCCATGTTTCAGTTAAATTTAAACTGGATGCAAGTTATAGATTTCAGTGTCTCCCAGTGAAGGAACCAGTTTTTCCACATCTTAAAGTAATTTTACAAATTTATTGAATAATGTTGATATTTCCCCACCAATCTCATTTTCTTAAACTTAAAATTTTTATTATAAAGTAATACATACTTGCTATAGAAAAATGAAATGTATATAAGTGAAAAGCAGAAAACCTAAATTTAATGTGTATTGATGTACTTAAATTTTTATTTGCTCGTATTGAGTTCAAAGAACTTTATGATGAAAAATTCCCTGAAGAGTTGGATGCAATCAGTGTTTAAAAAGAAAAGTCTTAAAAATTGATTTTTTTCCCCTTAATGGTCAAATACATGAACCATGCTTTGATTCTGATTTATGGTCATAAAAACTACATTCTAGAGCCAATAGATATTTTGCAGTTTGTCAATCTGTTAAACTGTGTTATATCCACTTACAAAATAAAATCCGAGCAGAAGGGTTGATTGACTTGTGAGGAGTTTGCTGTCTTACATCTCACATGCTGGTTCTGGTTAGCTTTCATCTGGGGATGGAGAGGAGGCCTCAGTGGTTCAGTGGAAAATTTTCACCTCACTCCATATTGCTTTTTCCTTGTACCTTTTCTCCTCTTTTCCTGCATGCCGTCTTTTGCTTTCCTTTCAGTATTCTGCTTTCTTCCCTTTGTTTCCCTTCTCCCATTTCTCCTCCATTCAGTTTCCTGCAGGGGAAACCCCTGTGTCCGTCTTACCCTCCCGCTGGCCCCTCCCTCCGTGATGGGTGCAGTGTCGCACGGCAGGGGAGTGGGGTCTCGGCAGCCCCGCGGGATGAGCCCACGGAGCTGCCTGTCGCCTGTCTTCTTTCTCCGCAGCGTGCAAAAGGACGTAACTTCTGCGGAGGTGGGGGCATCCGCGGTGGGCTGCCTTACCTCGGCACTTACCGGATGGGATTGAAAGCACCAGAGATCTCTTGGCTATGTGAGAGAGGGTCCCATTTGCAAAAGGCGAAATCTGAGGGTTCTGTGGCTGATTTTATCCTTGTAGAAAAAAGGGAACTGGAGCCATCACTAGAGCTGTCTGTCTGTGGATAGTTAGCCCTGCCTGGCCCTTTTAATTTAACTTTGCTTAAGAAATACAGCAAAATCCAGTCTATATGTATTTGTACAAAATATAATCTAGAAGACTCTTAGAAATGTTTTCTTACCTAGTATAAAGCTCGCATTGTAACAAGCTAAGTACAACTCTAAGTAAAATTTTGTCATTCGTAATACTATAGAGCCATTAGTATGAACTGCCGTACATATTTTTGAAATTAACTGATAATGAGTTGTAGGAGAATATGAATTCTTTAAAACACAGTGTTTAGGAATCATTTTTATGAACTGAGTTTCCTTTTAGTATATTTGAATGCCTCTTTGAAGATGATTGTTTAGTGTATTCAACTCGGTTTCCTGATAAGAATTGGTCTAAGTCAAGGTTAGTATTCTTTAGAAATGTAGAGATCTGATTTGGAGAAGTGTTTGTCTTAGAGGCCATTTATTTGTTCTAGTTCTCTTTTTTTCCTCAGAGAGCTTTGAATCTTTCTTTAGGTTAAATGTGTTTCTTTTGAGAATTTGGGAAATACCTTTTTGTGTATTTAAGAAGTACTTATTTTTATTTTGTCTAATGCCAGTTGTTAAATGTTAAATGTTAAAAAAAGAAAAACAAAAACAAAAAAACTTCAATTCAAATGTATTTTGTTCCAGTGTAGAGCTGTTAAGGTTTCAAAGCCGTTTTCACTTACTAGATGTTTCTGAATTAGGAGTTCACATAATGATGAATTCTCCTTATTTTGCTTCTCTATAAAGGTTTGTTGTATGAGCTTAAAATAAGGCTGTGGTTGATTGTGTGACACATAGTAACTATTTATTTACTTTAAGTTCATGTCTGTAGCTCTCATTTCTGTTGAACCTGAAAAATTTGCCTGCTGCACAGCAGCCATCTTCTTTTATGCTTTATTAAATATCTGTCAATTATAAATATCAAGGTTTTACATTAATGTCAAGATAGTACATCAAAAATTCATGGAATATGTGGCTTTTTCCAAGGGTATTTAATACTTAATGCATTTGTGTCATTTTTCTTTCCAGAGATATTGACAGGTTTTATTAAGTGTTTGTTAGGGAGATTTCATTTTTATCAAGGGACTATAAAGAGAAGCTGCTTGCTAAATCAGTTTTTTTTTTAAACTTGAATATTGTTCATTTTTTCATCTTCAAACTCTTGTAATCCATAGGTTTTATTTAAATTTCTTCTTGGTTTATTTTTGTTTTATGTGAGTGATAGTTCAAGACAGAACTTTAATAAGGATCAAATGTGCTGACTGTGGTGGTTTTTAATTTCCTTAAGCATAGCTACCAGACCCATGCAGTATGGTAAATTCTTCAAAATGTCATACTTACATATTTAGCAATATTGCTCCTTTTTATTGAAGCCAAACAAACAATTTTAGATATTAATCTTTCCCAAACATAGTGATTATTTTGTACTAGGTACAATCTTACTGTGTCTTATATGGAATACCTCCTTTTGCTGGAAAAGAGAATGGGAAAAGCTCTTGAGTGGGTTGCCTGGCTTGGCATAAGGAAACTGGTATCCTCATTTTCAAAGTCAGATTTTTGGCGTTTCCAGTCTGATCAGAAGCTATATAGCATTTGTTCATTTTTCCAACTTCAAATATTTATTATGTGCAAGAAACGAAAAATATCAATCACTTAAAAAATCCACAGAAAATCTGTGGTTATTTGGGGGTGATGGGGGTTGCCTAGTAGTGCCTGACAGGCTCCACCACCCGCTCCTATTTGGCCCCCGTCCCTGCTGTGTTGCTGATAGTGGCTGAAACAGAGGCAAGCTCTTGGGGGACCTCCTCACCCATCCTGTGTATCTATGTCTAGGAAGCCACAATCACAGCTCAAACTAATTGCTAGCAAAGAGTGAGTTTCTGTTTTCATCTTGCATTTTTATTTTCAGTGTACAGGTTAGGAACATCTTCTTTTGGAAAAGGAGGAAATGCCTATCATGATTAAAACCCGTACAGGATTTTGTTCTACAGAGTGAGGAATTTTCACTTACCTATTTTGTGAAGTATGAGGTTAGACCTTTCATCTAAGGACATTTTGCAAGTAGCTTCAAATTAATAATACACTTTCTAGAAGATGTTTTTTAACCTTAACTTGGTCTTCAGGGAAAGGGCTTGGTATTAAAAACAAACAAAAAAAATTTATTCTGTCCAGGGCTTAAATAAAAATAATTGGGAATAGATATTTTTCTTTTTTGTCTTCATTTTTTTCGGGTATGTGAAAACATTTATTTTCAAAATTAAATATTTTTTCACAAGCAAATCACTTTCAATATTTGACTGCTTCAAAATCCTTGTATAACTATTAAATAATAGTTTTGGAGGTAGGATAGGTTTTTTTAGAAACCAAATTTTACTTGATTATAGCTGAAACAGTAATAGCCTTTGTATATAAACTCAGTTTTGCTTTAAAATCAATTGCTGTGCAGGCTTTGCCGTGGGAAGTAATTGGAGCACTCCATGGCGCGATCTTACCCACCGAGCAGCCAGCAGGTGGCGGCAGTGTCCCACAGTGAGGCGCTCAGCCCTTTTCTGTAGTGGCAGATTTTGTTCCGGTTTAACTGTTAAGTGCGTGTGTCTGGCAGAGTGGCTTTTTATCCCAGAATTAAGCACAGTATACACACCCTGTTTTCTGAGCAGATAAAAACGGCTATTTCTAACAGGTTCTCCAAATATTACATAACCTGACAGCCAAACTACATTTTAAAATTAATCTCTGAAGAAAACATTTACACAGTTTCTTCTTGCATTTTCTTTACAACTTCGTTGGGACTCTGAGCATGAACTTACATAAGTAAGAAATGGATGTGAATAACAGAGGAGAAGTGTTTGGAGAATTAACTTTCCTGTTGGGGCCATGACGAAGCCATCCTTGTTGTCGGAATAGATTTTTAGGGTTGAAGGCTAGTGTGTGTTTTTTAAAAATCTTTTGAGTTTTGGAAGATTCTTCGAGTCGCTTTGACATTGAGCAGTCCAAGTTTGAAAATTGCCATCTTTTCTTGTATTTAGTAAGTCAGACATATTTTGTTTTGTTTGTTTGTTTGTGTCAGATTTTTGGTACTTGGCGGTTTAGCATTGGGATTTACCAACTTTAAAAATACCATTGTGAACTCCACAGTTTAAAAGATTTAAAATATTTTAAAATAATAAAAACAGCAAAGCTTTCCCACTTCCTACAGTCTGAAAAGAGGTGGGACTTGCAGCCTTCCCAGTAGATCAGATAATCTAGAATTTCATCTTTATTAGTGAGAGGCAATTTTAGCAATTGGATTCCTTTTCTTTAAAGTTCCTAAATTTTTCAGTGGTATGCTTATGATCAAATTAGTGTCAGGGGGAGGGGTGGCTCTTATCCCCTGAATTTTGTATTTTGTATTGAAAAATGTCTTTCAGACTCTTAGAACATAGCCTTGCATTTCATTTGTTACTAATAAAAGGGAGTAAAGCTTCAGTCCTCTTGGGTTTTCGCATCTTCACTATGGTTGGCCATAGTATTTACTTTCTTTCCCCCCTAGAAATATGATTTCTTGATCTTCCGGTAACAGTTAGACAATGCCCCTGGGCAATGTGTTATTTTATATGTTGACTTAAAACCTATCTCCTTTAATTTCATTTTTATCAGCAACCTACATTTTAAAACTTATGTGAATATATTTTCATATTTTGACTTTCCTTCCAAAGGGTTAAAACTGGGCTAAGGATTAGAGGGGGAAGCAGGCACCTGGGAGCTCACACCCAGTAGGCAGCCTTTGGTAATACATAATTTGCCTAAAATTGTGCACTGAGCACAAGCTTTTGTTTTCTAATTGATTTACGGTTTGAGCCACTTTTACCTCATCCCCTACTGTCCTGCACTCGTTCCAGGGAGTACATTACAGTGAGAGATGATGAATTGCTGGGCACTTGTGACGCTAATGCGTCAGGAGTAAAAACCGCACACTGCACGGGGCTTCGTGTGTTCACGGTGGTGCAGAGACACAGCCACAGCAGAATTTCTTCTGTGTCTCAGAAATAGCCATTTGTTCATTTGCTCACTTACTGTAGTCAGGCCACCAGACTGTACTTGAAGCTGAAGGTTAAGATTATACTGTTATAGCTTTTACTTTCCTTATTGAGACAGTTTGTACGTGCCTGAAAGCTCTAAAGGTGTTTATGAAGAGAGAATGTGAAATGTATAAAATTTTCTCCTTGATGTGAAGTTTGGGATATTTTTACCAACTGTTCTTTTGTCCAGAAAATAAAGCAGTAAATTTTAAATAGTTTGATCTCTATTTTATCTTTTCAGTTTTACCAAGCTGTTTTTCTTGATTTTCTGTACTTGAGCCACATTTATCATGTATGTGGTTTATTTGCATATGCCAAGTTGATTTTCCCAACCACATGATTTAAGTCAAAGATAAAGGAAGGAACTTCTGATTTATTAGAGTGCCATGGAAGAACCGAATCTGTTTGTGAGGCGTCTGTGGCACATCAGGGCATAAAGACACCAAGGGGGGCCGGGGCGGACCCTCACTTCCAGGTCCCACGTTTCTGTGGAGGTCAGGTCCGTCGCGTGGGGGTGCCTACCTTTTGTAGTCAGTCCACCTTAAATTGTGCTTTTTTGTGGTGTCTGTGGGTTCTAGTATCGAAATGTGAAGAAGCAGATTTATGGCGGCTGCTGGGCACAACAAATTAAGTTGACAGTGATGTGTGGGAGCCTAATCGCACGATGATCCCCCGTAGCACGGCTGGACGCCTCCTGCTTCATTTGGCTCTTGTTAGGATCTGTTAGGCAGCCAAATGATGAAATTCTGCTGACTGATTTCTGTTTTCCCTTTTTCTCTTTTCACGTCTGCTTTCTAAAACTTCTAATTCCCAGACCCACCCTCATGCCAGCAAGCTGCCCCTGAAGGATTCTTTCACTTACGAGGACTACAGGTTGGTGCGTGTGCGCGCGTGCCGGAGGGTGGTTGCTCGGCGACTGCGGGGGCTTGGAAGCCAGGGACAGTCCTCAGTGGGAGGTGGCCTGTTGGGTCCACGTGAGGCACCCGCACAGAGGGCACCTGGGATACTTCTTCGTGTAAAGTGGGGACTTTTTAAACACAAAATTTAATTCACTGCACAAAGTAATGAAAATAGCATTCTGCATTTCATACAGTTCTTAGGAGATTTCTGAGCAGAAAAGAATTATATTGTTTGCTTCCTGTTGAGACTTGAAATAGGTGCAGAATCAGCATTTGGGTAGAAGAGGGTAGAGGTGGCTGGGGTGGGGGGCTTTGCCAGGACTGAGACGCCCTGGGCCTGCCTTCCTGAGAACCCCCCTCACATACTTCCTCCTGCCTCTCCTCAGCCCGCCTTTCCTTCCAATCTACCTCCGCCCCCCAACCCTAGATATAATTCTGAATGGTGATGAAGGCCAAACATTACCTTTGGTGCTTAGAAAAAGGTTTTGGGAATTTGTGAGAAGTCAGACAGTCCTAAATTTGTGGTTATTTCTTACTGCCGCAGGCTTTTAAGCGTTTCAACCTTCATTCACCTTTTTTCTTATGACCGTAGGTGGGCAGTCTCTTCTGTTATGACGCGACAAAACCAGATCCCCACAGAGGACGGCTCCCGGGTGACGCTGGCGCTGATTCCCCTGTGGGACATGTGCAACCACACCAACGGACTGGTAAAGCCCCTCTCTGTGCTGACAGTGTGGACGGGAACGTCCCACCTTCCCATGCACTCTGTGATTGTAGCTCCCAGCGCCTCCTTCCTCAAGGAGCAAACCAAACACCATGCCATGCCTGCCTCCCGGCCTCCCGCACATGGAAGCTGGTATTTTTCTTTCCCTGCCTTAACTTCATACTGAAAACTGGGGACTTGAACTTTACACTCTTTTCAAAAACCACTGGAAACTGCCTTGATTTGCTAAGGCATTAGTCAAGCCTAAACAGTAATGTTCTTAACTAATTGTACTATAAACTGAACCAACATTTCTTTTTTCTTATTCTTTTAAAAATACTGATTTATTAAAAAATCTTTCTTTTTTCTTGTTTTCCCTTTTATGTCCCTCTTTTTCTTTCTCTGCTTATTGCATATTTCCTGTTAGGTAATTTTTTTGTTCTTTTCCTGTTGCCTGGCCCTTCACCTTTTAGGCTGATGAATCCTCGGCTGGGTTTATTAATCTGCTTTTGTTCAGGAGCTTGCTCTGACTCTCCCTGGTGGGGAACAGAGATGGGTGGACTTCTGCATTTGGCTTTTGCTCATGAGCACGGGAGTCATTTGTGTAATCAGACATGAGGAGCACTGGGTGGGAGGCGTTAAGAAAATAGGGGAATGTTATGATTATCATCGATTGCAGAAGTAGAAGGAGAAGGCAGACTCTGTTCTGCAGCATTCTTTGGATTCAAGCACAGCATAGATTGAGGTGCTCTGCTGAGATGGTTGTCCGAGAAAGATTTCCTGATATTGGTAGACAGAAACATGATAAATTTCAGAATATTTTGGATCTTTTAAACATAATACTAGTATACTGGTTTCATTCATTTTTTGTTCATCTTTTGTGGGTGTCAGCTTTCTTTGTTATTGTTAGCAGTATTATAAATAGACTAAAAATACTGTAAATATGAGTATTCACATCTAATTTTATAAAATGGTCAGAACACATAATATGTGCCAAGCATTTAAGATAGAATACTGTAAGGCTAATTTGGGAAGGTCTAGCAACAAGTACACTTTTGAATTTTAAAAGTATTTAAATTGTAGAGTGAAAGAATATGTCCCCTTTTATAATTAGACTTTTTGTCTTAATTTAGATATACTTAATTTCACAATAGTGAGGAAGAGTAGCATGTTTTATCATGTGTTTTTGTTAATGAATAAAATTTTACATTCCTTTTTCTTTTTTCTTCATAGATACTAAACCAACTAATACTGAAGTTTTAAAATTTTTCAAATAGGTTTTGCTATCCTACTGGTAGTTTTCTTTTTCCTTTTTTTTTTGTTTTTTTAGATTAGACCATTGATTCCCAAACTTGATTATAAGAGATTATTATTTTTATTTTTAAAATAAAAAAAAAACATGCTCTATTATAAACAAACAAATAATTACAGTATGGAAGGATGTGTAGTGAAAAGACATTTCCTCCCTGCAGCTTCCCCCCACCCCGGTCCACTCACTTGGAGGGAACAGTGGTTAGTGGTTGTGTGGGAACCTCTCCTATCACTTTGCTTTTCATTTGTGCACACATGCACACACTGATTTTTGAGTCGCTATTCACTTCCCCCCCTTAAAAGTAAAAAAAAAGTTTATCTCAAAATAAAAACAATGAATTAATGACAACTACTGCTGCATTTCCTTAATCCTCTCCATATAGTCTGTAACCTCTAGCAGGGCTGGCAGAAACATGGAGGCTTATGTGAGATGCCAGGACTCCTTCTTAAAATGGTTGTGTTCCCTACATACTTACTCCGTACCATTGTTCGGCTGTTTCCTGTTGTAATTTTAAGACTTCATGGGAAATTTTGTCTGGTAGAACTTGAGAAATTCTATTTTAACACTATAAAGTTGTATATTTCCTGAATTAACAGTTAATCTCTCAAAAACAAAGGCACTTAAAACTAAGGCTCTGCTTTTCAGACAATTTTCTTTTCTCAGTGTCTTTCCTGACGATCATTTTCATATTGTCTGTCTATCCTGACTGTCACTAAGGGAGTAGGTAGAAATTTGTAACCCAGCAACGCTGTCTGCGTCTAACAATGTCCCCCAAACGTTTCGGTAGCGGAGACGGCAGACTCCCGTCTGTAACAGCCAGGCCCGCGGCCGCGAGGAGCCGCGGGAGGGAATGCGGGGCTGGGAGAGCACCCAGGCTAGAGAGTCTGGTGGATGCTGACTGATTTCCCAGCCACCTGGAGAAACAAATTTAGATGCGTTCGTAAGGTATAGTACTGAACTGTAAAAAATAATGTGTCTCTAAATTTTGCATGACTTATTCAAAATTAACATAAGCAGCAGGTTTCCTTTCTTGAGGTTGCTCAGTTTACCAGAGAAGGACACCTCAGTGGGCTGCACGGCCACTGTATTGGTTCCAGTAGATAAAATGTGTTGGAGTGATTAGCCCTTGCATTGGAATATGTGACTACCAGTCACGATGAAAGGGCATCTAAAAATTTGAGCAGAAATGAGGGAAGCTCTTTTTCAAGGTCTTTCTATTTGTGTTTTGAAAAATTCGGGGGCTTCCGGGGAGAGCTCTTTAGATGGGACATGAAAGCTCTTAATGACAACAGAAACACGCAGCAAGCACTGGGAGGAGCTCCCTGCCTGTCTCCTTTGAGGGCTTAGGAAGAAGTCTGAAGAAGTGGCTTGTCCCCATGAACAGCCCGTCAATGAGGGGGAGGAGCAGAAAAGGGGCAGAAGAGTTTGGGGTGTGGCAGTATGGGACCCTGCTAGCGACGTCCCGGGTCCCAGTGTGTAGTCCCACACAGGAAGCTTGCCTGCTGTGTGCCCATGACCCTTCGTGACCTTGCACCGTGCACTGTTGGTGGTGATTTGCCCACAGCTTCCCCTCCCCCTTCCCCTATTTTTCTAAAAAATACATCAGCTAACTTTCTAATTGGTTTTCTCCTCTCTCTTAGGGTTGCCAGACTTAACAAATGAAAATACAGGACGCAAGTTAAATTTGAATGTCAGAACCACAACAAGTAGTGTTTTAGTCTTAAGTCTTTTTCTTGTGATGAGCACTTGACCAGGCACAGTGGGAGAAGAGCTTGGGGTTCCATCCAAACCATAGCCTTTGCTGCCGCCTCTCTCCTTCTCTCAGGGCCTCTGCAGAGGCAGAGAAAGGTAGACACTGAGAGCCCCACGCAGAGCCAGAGCTAACGTCATGTGGCTGTCAGAAGCTGGGAGGAATTTCTATTAGCAAACAAAACAAACAGACTTGGCGGCAGCAGCAGCCTGGGACCCACCTCTCCTTCACCTGCTCGGAAGCGCGTGGGAGGTTCTCCAGAGCTCACCCTCGGCTGGAAACACGAGGTCCTTGCTGCCTGGAAAATAAGGCAGAACCCTTCACAGCGTGGCTGGGAGGTCCCCGCACCTCTCTCCCCCTCCAGTCCACCCAGCAGTTCTCATTCCTGACGAGTCTGCTTCTCTTTCTCTGCATCTAACCAGAGCCTGGAGCTCCTGGAAGCATGCCAAGCACGTGTGGGGGGTGACAGTGGGGTTCCGGGGCTACTGCGGGCTGCCTGGGCCCGGGGAGGTAAGGGCCTCACACGGAAGGCACTGCTGCATTCAACAGATGGGGGCCCCGCGGCGAGGCCAGGGCAGCCGAGAGAGGCACCGCAGCGTGGTGATGGCTCATCTCTGGGGACCTTTTTTACTTCTGTAATATTTGAGGGTTTTGCATATATTTTAAGTAGGAAAAAGTCACAAAGGTTGTTTAGAAGTAGTGTGTTCTAAGTAGTCTGTAGACCCAGGTTTGAGTCTAGCTCTGGGACATCTTGGAACCTCTCTCTCCCCACCTGTAAAGTGAAGCCAGTGCCTTCCTCCTGGGTCATTTGTGAGAAGCAAGATCGTTATGGGTCAGTTCTTTGCCCTGAGAATCTCAGTGAGGCGTGCTCTGTTCCTGCCAAATAAGAAATGAATCAAAATTAAGAACCCAAGAATGGGGATATCGTGGTACAAAAGGATTAACTGGTGGTTCTGTGGGGCCACTGGCATACCACCTTACCCAGGAGGCCTTCAGCGAGCAGGTGGGGTCATCACACCTCCAGCTGCACGGATTCACTGGGCTCCTGCCCCTGCCCCCTTCTAGATGCAGCCTCAGAGCAAACCATCGTAGACTCAGTGTTCTGACTATTCTGCTTTCTACTGCTTCTTTCCCACTGTCAGTACAAGCTTGCTGTTTTTTCTCACGTCTCAAACAATAGTCTCCTGACCCTTATTTCTCTCCTTTCCTTTAGAGCAAGTCTTCTGAGAAAGTGGCCTGTACTCGTTGTCTCTCATCTCTGTCTTCCCATTTGCCCTTGAACTCATTCAGTGAGGCTGTCCGTTCTAGAACTCCTCCCAGACTGCACTGTCCCAGGTCACCAGGGCCTCAGCAGGCACCCAGTTAACGCCCTCCTCCTCCCCAAAACTCATCTCTACTTGGTGCCAGACACCACACTTTCCTCATCTTCCCCCACCTCACCCCCACTCCTCCCCATCTCCCCATGTTCGGGGGCCCAAGTTAGGCCTCAAGGTCTTTCTCCTTAGCCAGGCTGGCTCCCGTGGTGAGCGCACCTAGCTCGTGCTGTGGATACTGTCCGCGACCTGCCCTTCCTAGGTCCACCTCCAGCCCAGCCTCTGCCTGGTCGGCACCTCCGCTCTGAAGATGTGATAGACCCATCCCTTTACACGTGCAGACAGGGTTTCTCAGCTCCCGCCAAACCTCATCTCCCCAGGCTTCCTCATTTCAATCATGGCAGCTGCCTCTTTCTAGCTGCTTAAGCAAGAGGCCTGTCCTCTTTGACTCCTGCCTTCCTCTCACACCCACCTCTGCTCTGTTGGTGAACCTCATGAGCTGTACCTTCAAATGGTATCCCAAGGCCTACAGCCCCTGTCCCTGTCCAGGCCCCCTTCCCACCTCACCCCACTGCCGTGTCCTGTTAGGCCATACACTCTGTCGTGGTCATGCCCTCCAGGGGCCTGTGATCTCAGCGTCGAGGCCCAGCTTCCCCAGGAGCCGGCAGGTCCCTGCATGACCTGCCCATGACGCCCCCAGCATGTCCCCGCCTTGGGGCCTTCGCACCTGCTCTTCCCTCTGCCTGGAACCCTCCCTCCTCAGGTGTTCCCAGGATGCACTCATGGGCCTCCTGTAGGTCTCCCGAGGGGGCCATCCCTGGGCACCCCATGTGCAGTGGCCACACTCCCCTCCCGAAGCCCTCTCCACCTTCCCTGCTTCACTTTCCTCTGTCATCTGTATCTCACATGCTCTACCTATTTATTTCTGTATATTGTTGCCACCACCTCCCCTTCCCCAACTGGAACATCAGGTCCATGGAGGCAGGGAGATTTTTTGTGCATTGTTACATTCCCAACGCCTGGCATTTGGGGAATGAATGCGTGAATGGTGCGTAAATGTAAATAGCATCCACCCATGCCCAGAAAAAAAGGCCAGAAAGAAATAAACCAAAATGTTAATGTAATTATCTTTTTCTTCTTTCCTTTGTTTCTTATTTTCCAAATTTTATTTGATGAGCATGTATTCCTTATTTTTCCCAAACAACAAAAGTAATACAATACATACTTATTGGAGAAAACTTGGAGAAGACCAACGTACAAAGAAGAAAATTAAAATGATCTCACTGTTTCCATCGTGGTCTGTGTGTGTCACATACTTCCTCCTGTTTACTTGTAATGTGCACATTGAGCTAGAATGCAGATGTGGACCCTGCCTCTTAGTTTACAGTCTGATTTGGGGGTACACATGGGAGAATGCTTTTTTTGTTTGTCTGTTTGCTTTTTGTTTGCAAAGCTAAATAGCTGTGAGTGTAAGGTAATACACTGCAAGCCCATGGCCTTCCAGGAAACCCGGAGCCAAGGCCAAGTTGCAGCGTCTTCCTACTCCCTGTGTGTGCTGGCACCTGCCTGCCTGTGCCCTCCTCCAGAATTGCTGCCACCTTCTCGCCGTGCCCCCAGCCTGGGCACACTGGGGTTCCATGGGGCTGTTTGTAGCTCCATGGAGAACATTGCACTTGTATCCTGGTTGTTTTCTCTCTGCCTGTCTTCCCGCTAGGCTGTCCTGTGGGTGGAGCCTGAGGTCATCTCTTGCTTGGTCTAGCTTGGTGCCTGGCGTAGAACAAGCACTTAGTAGGCAGCTGCAGGAAAGAGGTCAGTTGGTGCAGGTGGGGGCAGGACCCCATGACAGGGAGCTGGAGGGCTGAGGAAGGAGGCCTGGTGGCTGAGCGGCATGCCGCTGAGCAAGGACATCCAGAGGCTGCCTCCTGGACCCACTCTTGCTCTTGCTGCCATTCCCATGTGGCTCTGCACTGGGCCTGGGCAGTGTCTGTGGATTCTGGATTGTAGGTGGTAATTTCCAGAGACTCCTGCATAGAGCCCTCCTCAGCCATGGACCTCCCTCTCCAGGGGACAGGAAGGCCTTGGCGGTCGGCCTTCATGGATGGCTGTTCCAGGTCCTGGACCAAGATGAACTGTTTCCTGCTGCTCCCCTGAGAGTCCTCTAGAAACCTGGACTCAGGCAAGGCAGGGGCTAGGGCCAGCGTTTCAGGCGCATTTCTCTGCATTCAGATGCAATTTTTTATACAACCCCAGAGGAGAGTGTTTGGCAGTGCCCGACACAGAGAAATTGCACATGCAACCTCAAAACTTTGTGACCGTTGCCAAGAAAGGGCTAGAAAAGGGAGGTGAGGGGCCTTGTGTCCCCATGAGGGATGCTGTGGCCATGTTAAGCCATCTCAAGCCTGAAGTTACCAAGAGCATGGGGTGTCTGTGAAATCGATTTTATTTGAATCCATGACCATTGCTCCACCACACATTGGCCTGTGGCTCCCTCCTTCCCTGCCCACGCCCCTGTCAGGGCCCCTGGAGCGGCACCTGGGGCACCCTGACTTGCTGGGCGGGAACTCACAAGCGAGGGCGATTCCTCTGTCCACACTCTGTTATCATCAGGGTGATGTTTTGAGGTCAGCAAAGTGAATCGGATGTTGGCAGGAACTTCCATGGAGCAGACAGGCCTCCAAGCTGTTCTGCCAGCACCGAGCGGTCCGGGTTCCTGGTGTGCGTTGGCCAGTGCCGTTCCCTGCGTACCGATGGTTGGGTTTGGTAGGTGCTGTGGCCGTGGGTCAGTAAATGAAGTCTGTTTCTTCTCTGCAGATCAGCAGCATGAAAGACCTGCAGATGTAATGTGGTTAACAAACCGCTGGTCTGGGGCTTTGGAGTTTAAAGATCAGCTTTACGTGACTTTTCATCCCAAAGGGCCATTCCCTGGATCCAGGAGTAACCTCCTTTTGGACCCAGGCTGTTGACAGCTTTATTAGCAAATAGCGTTTGTAGCTGTCTTGGATCTTTGGTTCTCTGTTATGAAATGTCAAGAGGTCAAGAAGTAGTTAATGAGCCTTTGCAGACGATCTAAGCCTAGTGGGGGCTGCTCCAAGGGGCAGACCTTTGAGAAGGAGATTCTGGCATTTTTCTGTCCCATGGGGGTTCATGCACCAAGTAAATGTCCTCCAAGTCAGGTGTCAGGTGCTGTGTGCCGAGCACCCGGGACGCAGAGTGCAACAGCAGTGGAAGGCAGCACTTGCCTGTGGGAGGGAGGCAGCGTGGTGGCCCCGCGAGGCAGGCAGGCAGGATGTTGTGAGCCCAGGTGGGAGGCCCAGGCCTCCTCGGACACTGGCCTGGCTCCGGCATTCAAATTTTACTCTGAAGGCGGAGCAGAGCCATTGGAAGATTTTAAACAGGAGGGTGATATTCTAAAATTAGGATTGTAGGAAGGACGGTATTGGAATCTGAACCCGGTTAGAAAGTTTTTGTAAATAATAAACTAGGCAGGAAAAAATCAGAACCTTAGCCAAAGCAGTGAGAGTGAGGAGAAAGAAATAATCCAAGATATTTAGATGATAAAAAACGCTGACCGGTTGAGGCACAGGGGGTTTCTTTCTAACTTGTGTGACAAGGTCATGATGTTACGTGGCTCTCACAAAAACAGGAGAGAGTGAGTAGGAAAAACAGCTTTGGGGTGGGGAGACAGATGTAGGTGGCGGATTTTCGGTATTTATTTATGATAGGCTTAGAAATTCTCATATTGCATCTCAGCAGAAAGAAAGAAAAGAAGACGTAACAAAGTTATTTTTGTTTTTCCTTACATGAAAGTTTTAATTTTTCTAATTTCAGAGTAAATATTTGCATAATTCAAAAACAAGTCTTTTTTTTCCCTTGGGTTTGTTATCCAGTGGAAAACCCACTTCAGTTTCTTAATGGGCACTCATTAGATAAAGGCAATATTTGGAAGTAAATTAGAGTTCTGGAAAGATCCTGTTTCCTCAGGATCACAAGCGAACAGCAAGGAGGCTTTGCCTGGGGGCGGCCACAGCTCCGAGGGCAGGTGCTCAGTGATAGACGGCTCTGTTTGGTTGAGATCGGCAAATGATAATCTGAACTTCCTTTACTTAATTTTCTGTAAGGAATTCTGGTGTAAATAGGATTAATAGGAAGCAGTTCGTTGCTCAGTTTTGCAGAACATTCATAATGTGCCCTTTCATGTACCTCTGGATACTTTTTATCCTCTAGTCGCCCCTTAAAGGAGACCCTGGTGACTGAGGGGCGTGCTGACGTCCTTGGCTGACCATTTCACCCTCCCCTCCAGGTCACCACTGGCTACAACCTGGAGGACGACCGCTGTGAGTGTGTGGCTCTGCAGGACTTCAGGGCTGGGGAGCAGGTAGGTTTCAGGGATCCGGCACTGAATTAATACCGTGTAGGTGGTTTCAAAATGGTATTATGTTGGGCAGAAAAATTGGGGATTTATATTTAGGATTGCTTGTTTTCTGGAACACGTCCTGAGACCTAAAGCTGCGATGGACATATTGTTCTTTGAATTGGACCTTTGGGTCCACAACGAAAAAAGGTTTAAAAACCATTATTTGTACAACTGACCTAGTATTTGTAAAACCGGCAACTAAAAGATAAACTGGTGTCATAACACCAAAACAAATTCCTCGATTGCATAAACTGCATGGTTTTCATTTTGTTTTCTTTTGACTAGTACCTTCTTTATAAAGAAGTAGTTGGATCAAGTGGCAAAAACATGAGAATGAGGAGCCATTAGATCTGTCTTTGTCTTGTGCAGACCTTTTAATCTGTAAATTTCAATTTGGGCGGATGCTGGGTTAAGATTTTCAGTGAGTTTGAAAATATGCATCGATACAAATATTGACGTAGCTTTCAGTTTTACAACCAAGTATATATTAGGATAAAAACAACTGCCTTCAGCCCATTCTGATGGAAATGAAGTAAAAAACACCAATCTAACGAAGTAATGGTCCGCTGTTTCTGAAGGGAAGTTCATAAACCTCCCCCTGCTAGGTGCAGAATTGCCACAGGCTCTAGAAATGAATTTCTGGCAGGCGTTGCTTTAAACTCTGGTTCCAGAATAGACTCTCCTGTATTAAAAGGAGAGGAACACAGTGACTTTTGAAGCGCGGCCTTAAAGTAGTAGCCTTGCTGCCCTTGGAAGGAGAAGAGGGAGGTATGAGAGGGCTGGGGCTCCTTCGCGTACCCGGACAGCTGCTCTCAGGCAGTTGAGGAAGTTGGGTAATTGCACCCCTGGCTGAGACGTCACCCCGGCCACTCATGGCACATGACACAGGTGTGTGCTGAGTGTAGAGCTGTTTGGTTTCATTAATGTAAATGACATTAAAGATATGAGGACCAACACTTTGCACTGCTCTGAAGTAAGAAAGGCTGTTAAGTTTGTTTCATGTTTCTGTATTTTTTCTTTGTTGCCTCTTAGATTTACATTTTTTATGGCACTCGATCAAATGCAGAGTTTGTGATCCACAGTGGTTTTTTCTTTGACAATAATTCACACGACAGAGTGAAAATAAAGCTTGGAGTGAGTAAAAGCGACAGGCTGTACGCCATGAAGGCCGAGGTCTTGGCTCGCGCTGGCATCCCCACGTACGTAGGAAAAACTGGTCAGCTCTTTCCTGTGTACTTGAAATAGCTCCAGGTCCGTAGCTTCTAACTGGTGTGTTAATAAAAGTTCTCCACGGTAGTTTGTCGGGATCCCTTTATCCCAGTTACAGAGCAAGTTTAAGCCATTGTGCTGCATGGTGGTTTTCAGATTTTTCAGATAAACCCAATTGCATCATTGGGGGTGTTCCAAATCAGTTCAGGGGTCTGGCTGGAAACCCTCCTCAAATTAAGTAACTACCTCGGTGTCATTAATGTCCTTCACCTTGGAAAGGTTAAGGACCTGGATCAATTTGTTTCACTTAATTCTTTGCCACCATTAGTTTCTGTATTGAAGTCATGATCCTCGGTGATTTCAAGAATTTCTGGTTAAATTATTTAAGATATTCTTGCATTTGAGGTGCAGAATGATCAGGAAGACAAGAATTGTGATTTATTAGCTCTCCGGGGAATGGAGGAACCATTCTTAATGAAAATGGATTATCCAGACCTTTTTTTTCCACGAGCTTGTCAATATTTGATTAATGATTAATGTGTGAACTCCACGTAAATTGTCATTAGTATTTTTTAAGAACCCTGGGTGTGTTGAATTCTCTTAATGTGCTGCATGCAACCTGAGGCTAAAGCTTTTGGAGCCCAGAGAAACCGCAGGGGTGGCTCTGCTGGGGCGCGCCCTCGCGGCCATCTGCGTGTGGTGAGGACGGGCACCTGGGCCTTCAGAGTTCAGGAAGGGAGTCAGAATGACTCATTCCGGCTCGGCTCGCCGTGAGGATGGCCACACTAGTGTAGGTTATAGGGACTGCATTTTGGAACAAGTAGGTAACTCCGGCGGGGGGCTGATCCTGACTCCTGCTTTTGTCAGTTCCAGTGTCTTCGCGTTGCATTTCACTGAGCCGCCCGTCTCCGCCCAGCTCCTGGCTTTCCTCCGCGTCTTCTGCATGACCGAAGGTAAATCATTTCAGGGGAGAAAAAAGATGTTGCTTTTTTTTATTTTTAAAGTCATGGAACTGTAAAGCCTATGAATTCATATGAAAAAATAAAACTGTTTAAAGCACATTTTTGGAGGAGGAGAGATGGCATCATTGGAGAAGGAAGAAATTGTTCTGTTTTACCCTGAAAATGCTTTATTAAATCCTCCAATATGTTGTCATTATTCATTTTTAAGAATGAAATAATTTGTTAACTGCATTGAGTATATTGAAATTCCCCACTTGTAGATGGGAGAGTAGTTAATTATCAGTTGATATGTGAAGTCTTGTGGTCAGTGATAACTTCAATGGACCGGCCATATGATTTCATTTGTTAACCAACCCCACATTCTGAATCTGAAGTTGCTAGCAAGCATTTCATGCCAGGGATCCTCTTAGAGTAAAAAACATTACAACCAGAACCCATATAGAACCAAAAAAGTTCTTGTCTACAGCCTCTTATTTCAGGCAGAGAAACAGAAAATAAATATATGTATTGAGTGTGTACTCTACATTTGTCAAAGGTAAGGCTTTAGAAGTTTTTTTTATGAGATTTGACCCATTGTGGTTGTGTTTTTATGTATCATCCTAAAATGTACTTCTCCAAATTCCCCAGTCCTGAGATTTCATTTTTAATTATGTGTGTGTTGATGTCATTGTTGTTGTAAACTACCTTAAACAGACTGGGTATGAACAAGTGAATAGAATGAGCGAATGATTGACGATTGGATGGACAAGTAAGTGCTCTTCTGGAAAGACGCTGCCGGAGCATTAGGGAAAGGGCAGTTACGGTCGCAGCAGTAAGTCATGGCCTGCGGAGGGGAGATTGCTGTGCTCTGCTGTCCTCACAGTGCCAAGGCTTGACTTCATGACAGAGGCAGAAACTTAGTTCCCAAATACAGATAGGCAGCTTAAACACCAACTCCAGAACCCAGACGAACTGGGAGATGGGCGGCACGTATTGCTATGTATTTACAGAAGTGTGTGCTTTTGGTGAGTTTTGTACTTTGGTAGTGGCTCATCCATTCAGCTTAATGAACACAGGTAAGGGCTGACGGGCTTTTCTTGCATGTAATGTAGGCATGCAGAATGGAATGCCACAGTTCATACCCTCAAGGAATTGACAGTTAAGAGAGATGATGGTGGTGATGGTCTTTATCATTCATGGAGCACCCACTGTTTCCAGGCACAATGCTGAAGTGCTCCATGGTTAATTTTAGTCCTCATTAGCCGCACAAGGTTGGCGCTCCCATTGTGCTGATGTGGAGACTCCAGCTGGAGGTGGGCGAATGCAGGTGGCAGGTGATGAGACGGGCGTAGGCTCGGGCCCGGGCCCAGGAACGTCCCGGACACCACGTTCCTGCACTGCCTGGTTCCCCTTTTTGTAGGTTTTCTTTCTCCAGGAATACGAAATGAGTCTAGTTTCACTGTAAAAGTAGAAGAGAAAGAGAACTCTGGCTTCCACCTCATCAGCTTTCCAACACTGAAGAGTAAAACTTGGGCAGAGGATTGCATTTGAGGAAAAAAACCAAAATAATAGTAACCCGAAGTATTGGGTTCTCTAAAAAGAAGTTTCTGCCACTCAGGAAGCATTCTTGTGTTTTTTGTTTTTTTTAATCTACATTTTTTTATACAAAGAGTATAAACTGAAGTTTCAAAGATTTTAATATCCTGAATCTTATCCTGATCTTTTGCTAACAAATACTACTTAATGAATTTCTTTTTTGCACTTTTAGAGTAACTTATATTTTCCTTTTAAAATGCTTGAATCGTTTTAGGTTCGTTGATGCTCTTAATCTCTCTTGAGACATAGACAATTTGTCATGTCAAGACAATTGGTGTATTCTTTGAATTACTCTAACTAATACTAATAAAGTTTGGTTTGCTGGCAGCAGAAGTTCGTCAATTTGAATTGTAAATAGTGACAGCTGTGGGGCATTTTGCTCTGAAAGAGATACTGTCTCATAATTACATAAGAAGCCTGAGTCTGTTTCTTGAGCATGAATAGGATGGGTTTGGTCTTTTGGAGATAATGCGCCAGAGAGAGAAAATGCTCGGAGCAGTTTCTGAATTCTTTCCTTTTCTTAGACATATTTGAAGGTAATTGAGATGTTCACTTGTATTGATTTGTAATTCCTATTTAAATTCCTGAAAAATGAGACAAACAGGTAAATTTTCCATTAATTGAGATTTTTATAGGTGGTTTTCTTGTTTCCTTCAGTTTATGGCTTGTTCTAAGATGAAATAAAAAGCTCTCTCTTCAGATTTAAATTGAGAAGGATACCTGGACTGTTGGGATGGTTGTTCATTTTTACCATTCACACCATTCACCTAAGTGTCCTTTTGAACCTACTGGTGTGATTGTGCTCGTGGCAAATGAGAAGGGGATTGTCAAAATCAGGAGTGTGTGGCACAGGTCATCTTTAAAAAGTAACTCGTGAAACTGCCTAAAGGCTCTCAGTGTCCCTCGTAAAAACAGTGAAAAATGGAATGCCTTGCCAAGGCTTGATCTGGATTCCCAATAAAGACACCATTCCCTCCTGTCCCTCCCCCAGCCTAGCTGCACCCCTGCACTGGGGACCCCAGAGAACATGCAGGAACATGGCATTGCTGTTGCTGGAAAAGACCTTTTCTAAGGTGAATTGCCTATTACAGTGAGAAGTGGTAGTTTTTTCCCTCCTAATGGATTGCTGTTTGTATTTCTTGTAGAAGAATTGAAAGAACATTTGCTGGGAGAAAATGCTATCGATAGAATCTTCACCTTGGGTAACTCTGAATTTCCGGTTAGCTGGGACAATGAAGTCAAACTTTGGACATTTCTTGAAGATAGAGCATCGCTTCTTTTAAAAACATATAAAACGACTATTGAGGTAATTAGACAGAATAAGTCAGGATTTGAGCTTTGTCATGTTTTGAAAGATGTTAAGCAAGAGGTTACGTCTTAAATGTAAATTACTGTAGCTCTTCAGCAAAATAATTGTGTATTTGATATTTTTCATTCAACATGTTAATATTTTTTCTATTTAGAATGTTTATACTTATCAAAACAATCTTGAAGTATTGTTGATTAGAAGGTAAATTTTAAAAAATTATTTTATTACTCTTCTCTAATTTCCAATTCATATGATGCTGCAAATGTAAGTTTTAATTTGTGCTTTCAGTTCACCGTTGTGCCACTAACCCCAGATGCTTCCTTCTCATTCACTCATTCACTCATTTACTTATTCATGCCCTTCAGTGCTGAGCTCTGGGGCGACACCAGTGCACAAGACAGAGATTGATTTTTAAAAGCAGTGAAGGAATTCACATGTGTTAGAGCCCATTCAATTTAGGCTTTTTGTTTTGTTTCTATTTTGTAACAGTTTTATTGAGGTCATTTACATATAGTAAAACTCAGCCTTTTTAGGTTTACACTGTGTGATGTGTGTGTGGGGTTGTGCAGCCACCTCCGGCCAAGATTTAGTCTGTCCATCACCCCATAGAGCTCCTTGTGCCCCCAGCCCCAGGCAACAGCCCATCTGCCTCCTGTCACCACGGTTTTGCTGATTTAGATTTGTTATAATTAATTTTGCTTTTTTAAATTTTCCAGGAAGATAAGTCCTTCTTGAAAAACCACGACCTTTCCATTCGCGCAACCATGGCCATCAAATTGCGCTTGGGTGAAAAGGAGATTCTGGAGAAAGCAGTCAGGAGTGCGGCTGTCAACCGGGAATACTTCCGCAAACAGATGGAGGAGAAGGCCCCGCTCCCCAGGTACGAAGAGAGTAACCTTGGGCTGCTGGAGAGCGGAGTGGCGGACTCGAGGCTGCCCCTCGTCCTGAGAACGCTGGAGGAGGAGGCCGGTCTGCAGGAGGCCCTCGCGGTCCCGGACACGGCCACGGAAAACGGGCTCCTGAACGGTGGACGCTCTATCCCCAGTGGGACCAGGTCAGAAAAGGAAAACTTAAAACAAGAAGAAAGTAAAAGAGTGATTGGAAATGCCAAAGAATCTTCTTCAGACAGCACTGGTGAAGTTAAGGAGTAGCTCTGAGATGAAGCCCGATCTGCTGGGAAATTCGCTTTAGCAAAAGTTGATGAACAGTCCATTTACATTGCTGTGTTTCCTTGTTAACATTTTTCTTTCTGCAGAGAGGAAGACATGTTTTTGCTGCTTTATATAAAAATGATTTTTTTAAGTTATTTAAAAAATCTAGCTTCCCTTTTCGGTTAAGATTGCCATCTTGCCTCTAGGCAAAACATACAAGTTCAACCGCCACAACCAGTGGGGGAAGAGCTGCCTTGGAAGATTGTGCCGACCCATTGTGGGCACATGTGTTTTCTTCTGGGGAAGAATTCAGTTCCTCTGTCAGCTGTGCTTTTGTTGGCCTGTCATTGTGACGACCAGAATTAAAGCTTGCTCTGCCTCCTGCCCACAAGAGTTGACGGCAGGACTCTGGGAATTCAGTGTGAAGGTGGGGAAGTTGCACAGCAGAAAATGGGATTGGGCTAGAAAACTGTAGAGTCTGGGCAAAATATTTTATTTTTAGTTTTTCCCTTAAAAAAAATAACACCCTAGTACCAAAAGAAAGTTAAGGTGGCAACCTTATTTTTAATAGTTTTAAATATTGATGATAATCCTAATTATATAAATATATATATACACACATATACTTAGTGATTTCTAAAGATCTGTTTACATTTTGTGTTCTATTTTACTGTATTAAGAACTTGTCCTTTCTCCTCGAATCAAAATAGAACACTGCATCATCCTCCTAATTTTAAATGTTGGCTCTAATTTTAAAGTGGTGGCATTTGATTTCCACCGTTGGTAATGCAGACTTTGAAAACAAACATGTGACCCACAGCTTTATGTGGTGGTGTTCAAAGTGAGGTGGCTTCCTGGCTTTTCTGGGTTCCACAACAAGCTAGAGATTTTCAAAGCTACACTTTTGATTAAAAACCTTATTAAAAGGAAAATGTGATTAATATTTTCGTCTATTCCTTTTCTTCGGAGTGGGACAGGCCCTTTGAATCAAGCTTTCATGCAAACCAGTCTTGCTTAGGCACTGTGTATTTTTTGAACCCTGAAGTTGGGCCTTGCCCTCTGCTCACCCTGGGAATGCAGAGATGGCTGAGAGAGCCAGCCAGGGGCCTGCAGCAGCCCCTACCTCTGGCCCGCAGGGTGGGTGCTTCCAGTGAGGGCACACGGGGAAAGGAGCACTTAAGATGAGGGACAGTGTCCTGAGGGGGATCTGTTACCCCAAATCTACCAGTTTGCAAGCTAGTGATTGCCATTCTGCCTTACCTACAAATTTGCGCATTGTGTCTGATGTCCTATTAAGCACATCTCTTATTTTTAAAAGTGTTACGTAAATTATTCACCGCACTGTTTTAGTAAACGGTGCGAGAGAGGTAGTCTGAAAAATGTGCTCAGTGTTTCTGCTTGGAGAAGACAGAACTCTGCAGATAAATTATTTGATTCTCTTCTGAGGATTTAGGTGAATAAGTGTTCAAGACATTGCCGTTAGAGTTTGCATGCTGCATTGAACACTAGTGGCAAGTTTCATTTTTAGGTGAGGTTGACAACATTTATCAGCATTAAGATGACTGGATATTTCCCACATTGTTGATTTGTATACAGTTGGAGCTTATTTATTAATCAGGAGGATGCACGTGATGGCCATTTTCACATTAGCCCTATGCCTGAGATACTTTACCAGAAATATTAAATAGCCTATAAAGCATTCATATTGGTCTCCAAAGGCAAAAGCCCTGTGGTGCTTGAGTTTTCTACTCTCTGCTATAAAAGCCCAGAGACTAGAATTTTCATGACTGATTTGTCTGTAGATACAGTTGCTCACTGGACTAAAAGTTTTCAAGCCTAACATTAAAACTGTAGTTTGAAAAAAATATGTACTGTTCACATGTAAAATAGCTTCATGAGTGCAAATAGTTTCCCAAATATTCCCTGAGAATGACTGGAGTCGAGATGAAGGTGAAGGAGCAGTGGCCGGGGTGGGGTAGGGCCCTGAGTTCTAGTCCTCAGCGACTTCACTCTCAAGAGGGAAGAAGGGAACGGTAGCAAATAATCGTTGAGTCCCTGCTTTAAAACTCAGTGACAGCTATTCTGCCAGTCCATTCTCAGTCAACGGGGTCTTTTTGTTAAGGTTATTGGACTGAAAAATGATTGTGTGAATTATGCTTCCAGTCGAGGCAGCCTGTGTGTTGGTGACATGAAAATGGCGCCCATAAGAACAGAACTTTTTCGATGTCAGGAGATGAGTAGCTGTTGAACAGTCTTACTTTCCTCATTAGGTAGAATGGCCCTAAAATGACTCTTCAGAGTTGGTACAGCCACAGCTCCTGTTAGTCACCCTCTTTGCCCTGTTAGGTGCAGTAGCTACAGTGCGTGTTTGAGAACAGAGGAAAGTGGTTAAACTGGCATTGAAGAACCCTCCTTGCCATCTGTCATGAAAATAGACCTTCCTCTCAAATCATTTTAAAGTTTACTTTTTTCTTAATGCTTTTGGATAAGAGGCTGTTCAGGCTAGTCATTGGAAAAATGCCAGATTCTGCTTCTGTTTCCTTAGCTCTATGTGTTATTTGTGTAAACAGTTAGCAATTAGATTCCACCAGCCTAGAAAAACCACTCAGTTTTTCATGCAAACTGGCAATTGATAGGTGATGTTCCCTAAACAGTTTCTAGAACAGGCTCACTAGAAGATGTATTTAATTTTTGTTTTTGAGAGATGGGTAAGATATTAAAAATATCCCCAGGTTCCCAATACAGAAGAATTATAGTGTTGTGTTCAATTAAACCTTCACTTAAAAAGAAAGGAATTGGTTTTCTGTAAGTCATCACTAACTGTTTTGTTGCTGGTTGCTATGTACATGTGGGACAGAAAGAATTAAAAAAATGATAATGAAGTACCGGTGACTTGAGCTCAGAACTAAAACAGCACTGACCAGAGAGGAAACTGGGAATCGTTAGTGGCAGTTGGTCTGGGGAGTGAGTTGCAGAGAGCCCAGATCTCAAAGGATTGGCTGTAACTATGGCAACAGTGAGAAGCTTTTTTATATGATTTATTTTGCTATGTTCAGATTATTATTGCTCTGGCAAAATGAATGTATGAAATAGGGTCTGGTTAATAACCTGACCCAGGAATTTGGCTCACTTTGATTTAAATGTCAATTTCAGGTAGGTATAGAGTAGAATCCAATAACCTCATTGAGGGTCACCTTATGCTTTTAATCAGCAGCACCTTATACAGTGTATTTCTAAAATTCTGCATGTAAATTGAATTTGAGAGACTGGAGTTGTATCTTAAACGCACTGGCAAATGTGCCATTTAAATGAAGCTGCAGTGCTGGTCCTGGCTATGTTGGGGCCCTGATCCCTGTCATCATGTATTTGAAGAGGGTCAGGCTTCCTCGCTGTCTCTCCAGAAGGCTCCATGCAGGCCAGCAGGTCGGGCAGGTGGATTTCAGCCATGGGGAAGCGCTTTCCCACACTGGAGTAGCTCCAACAGGCGCTTGTGTGAGGACTGGCCCTCACTGTGTGAGCCCGTCCAGGCAGGCAGCCATTAGACGGAGGGGTTTCTGTCGGAGACCCTGCAACTGACAGGAGGAGGGTGTTCTCACCGTCTGACTCTCTGATTTTATTAATCATTTTACAGGATCTACAGTGGCCATGAGTGCAAACTCTGGAATACTCGGACCTGGGTTCTGGTAGCAGCTCTGCTTTCTCTCCTGGCTGCAGGACCATGGGACAGTGGCGGGATGTTCTTACACCTCCTTCAGGCTATGCTGTGCTCCTTACCTCTAGAGGGGCTAGGAGGGCTGAATGAGCTCATGCACGTAAAAACTTCTGGGAGAGTGTCCGTCACGTACTAACCATTCTGTAAGAGTGACTTGTTACTATTTTCCAAGTCTGAGCTTCTTCCGGGGAGGCAGAAAATGTTAGCAGGGCTGACAGTAGCAAAATTATCCCTGCTCTGCTTGCCAGCAGCTTATATCCTTTGATTCAGGAACTTCAGACCAGGATTCAGCAACAGTGGCGTCTGGGGTGCAGTGCTAGAGAAAGAGCACAAAGAAGCCCTTCCTGCCCTCGGGTGGTGCACGGGCATGTGAGCCGGTGGCCACAGCCCTCCTGAGTGCCTGCCCTCTCCTGCGAGGGGCATGGACCTTGCACTCGGACACTCGGGCAGGGGAGCTCTGGAAGAGCTGGTGTTTGGCAAAGCTGTGGGGGATGAGCTCGGGCGCAGCAGTGAGGCCAAGTGTGCACGGGCCGGGCCCTGCTCCTCAGGCTGCCAGGAGGGGCCCCGTCTGAGGCTGTGATTCCCGGAGACCGTGCTGGGTGCCAAGTACCCATGAGGAGCGCTCACGTGGACTTTCACGTACTTGTCACTAGTAGATTTCTTTAGGCTGAGAAACATCACAAGCTCCTTTTAACACAAATGCCACCATTGGTGTATTTGGAAACAAGATAACAGTGGCCAGAGCCTGTGGTCATGGACCCTTTAGCCTGGTTTGTGGAGTCGGCGAAGTTAACTCAGACTGTCACAGTCATATGAACTCAAACTCATGGTCTCTGTGTCTTACTAGACCTTCTTCCTCATTTGGGCCACTTTTCTGGAGCCAGATGCCTGCGGGTGTGTGTGTGTGAGTACGTAAAACTTTCTCAAAACTCCCGTCCTTAAGTATTAGGCAACAGAGAGGTGACTCAGTGTACGTAAGGCCAGACTTTACGACAAAACTAGTGTGTAAAATGCTGGTGCAGGTGAGGAGCTGTGCCGCCTTTAGTAGTTCATCTTTAAATTCTTGGTGCCTAGTATACTAATTGGCACATAGTAAGTGCTCCAAAATGGTTTCTCGAATGATTGAACAACCAGCCAAGAGGGAGACCCCCCATCTCTGAAACTATGTGCTTCTAAAGGTGTATTCTAGGTTCAAATTAAAACCTCACTCCTTTCCTCCATCTCCGTGCCAGGGACTCTTCATCTTGTTTCCCGTTACTGTTTATGCCCTAATTCATCAAGAGGGTTCTAGTAGGAAAGGACCACTGAGTCAAGTGTGGCTTGAACCTCAAAGCATCCTCCATTTAACAGACATGATGCTGCAGGAATTACCTTTAGGGTCCCAAGCTCCTCTTCAAGTCTGAAAGCAACTGGGGTCCCCTTTTAAGATGCTACTTTTGGGCTCAGCTCAACTGGAAATGGTTACATTTGGAAGGTGTGTCCAGTGCCCCTGTGTCCTTCTGTGCCGTGTGTCCCTGTATCCTCTCAGGAGCGTTCCATCTTTATACTCTGTTTGCCTTTCATTTATGCAAAACTCACTCTTACGAGAAGGAGCTGATTGACTAGTTCTTACTCGAAGGTAATTGACTAGTAACTAGACTCATCTTTCCAAGACTATTTTCATTTTAAAGAACATGAGCTTTGAAATCAAGCAGATCTAAAGTAGATTCCTGACCCTCCACCTCTGGTGTCCCAGACCAGATTTCTTAATGTACAGGGCCTTGGAATTTCTTGTCTGCAAAATGGAAAAAATAATTCTTCCAAGGCTACGATAAACTATGTAAATGTCTCAGCACAGTGTCAGGTACATGAGGTATTCAATAAATGGTTCCCATGATTACCAGGTGAATAATGGCAGTAAGTCTAAGAATGAACTGAACTAATGGTAGAACTGAAGGCATTATATCCTGGAAGGCATGACCTTCTGTGGACAGTGAGATATTCCCATCAGCCTGTGACGTCAGGATGCAGGTCTCAGTTCAGGATGCCACTGTCATATTCACCATGCTTCGTCTGCCTTGGTAGATAGCACAAATTGAAAATGTTTTATCTACTTAGTTTTACACATATATATTTATTTCAGTATGAAGAACTGTCCAATAGTCACCTCTGAGTTTCTTGGCTGTAAATTTTCAAGTGAATCTTACAGGCAACTCAAAACACACTTTCCCCTAAATGTAGATGCAAATGACAACCGATCGAACAGCAAGAGATGGCAGTTATAACCATGTGCCACCTCGGTGGACCTATTTTTGACAATAATACTCTAGCTGGCACCAAAACATGCTGTCAAGTGAATCCTGAAATGCATCTAGAGAAGCAGTTGATTGCTTTTTCATTCAAAAACTAAAAGAAACAGTTTTGTTTTGTTTTGGTCATTGGCGATTGTCAAAATAACTAGCTTTGGACTTATGTTATCTGATGATTTAAATGTTGACACTTTTAAGCCTGCAGGATAATTACAGTTAGGAAATTCAGTCCTACCACTCCTTGGATTTTAAGAGGACCAGAATGTGTGTTTTGAAAACTTCTATCAGGAAAAGAGGAAAGTGGGATTTATTCCCAGCTCTGCTCGTCTGTGCCGAGTATCAGCCTAGGTCAAATTAAGGACACGTTGATAACCTCCTTCCCCCCTCGCTGCCCCTCCTCCTCTCTGACAAAACAGGTACTATCCTAGAAGCACTGAAGCAACTGTGTATCAGCTCGGCTTGAACCGAGGTGGTGTTTTCCGTAAAAGCCTTTCCCGTGTTATTTGTGCGGGGCTGGGGCGCTGTGTGGTGCCCGGGCTGGAAGCAGCCTCTTGGGCACTTGGGCCATGTGTTGAGATCCCGTGGGGGCCCATGATCCCTGTGCCAACACCACTGATGGGAGCCCCCAACTCGGGGCAGAGTGTCTCATGGAACAGCCCTGGCGATTTTGCATACGGTAACTGGGTTGAGGACTCAAAGTGCCAAAAGCCAAGTAACATTTGGCTTTCAACTTCTTTGCTGAGATGAGTCGTCGCTTAATGCCGTTGACACGAGGTTGCCTGGGGGGAGGAAGGCAAGGGGTGGAAAGGGCATCCAAAGGACACTCGTTTCCACCAGAGGCTGGAAACGCAGTTTCTCCAAGTCAGGCCGCTCCGAGGTGCAGAATTCTAGACTTTTAAGACCCTCACGCTGTGGGCCCTGCCGGAAGACCCAACCAGATCTTGTTCTGCTGCCGCCTCCTACCACATCCAGGTGGCCAGGAAGGGTGGCAGAGGCCCTGCTTCCCAGATGACGAGAGGCAGGGCTGGTGCCACACTGAGCGGATGGGAATGTGGGCGTGTCCCTGGGGTCCCGGCCCACCATTTCCTTCCCTAAGAGGCTTCAAATCACAGGCAGACGCTGGTTCACCCAGTGGGTATTTGTTGATGTAATATGGCCGGACAGTGAACTGGGCTCAGCATTCAAACAGGAAAAGATGGGGGTGCCTGGTCCCCCATCCCAGCCTGGGGGCCTGGGGGCTCCCAGGGGAAGGTCTTAAAGGACAGGGCTTTTGGTCACCACAGTGTACAAAACTGCCATTGCAGGTGTTCTCTCATAGTCTAACGTTTACTCATCTCTGTTACCAAATAAGGAGAATTTAAGAAACTAGGGTCATTGTCATGTTCTTAGATACCACATTTCCAGGTCGTCTAACCTTCGGGGATCTTCCAGATGAGTGGTGGAGTCATAAGAGGGGACCCCAACATCATACTGTTGGGGTGACTCAGTAAGTGAAACTGAAGACCGTTATGAGAAGGGTATGTGAAAGATGAGTGGTGGGGCAAGCCCGTTCTCCAATCCTGGTCTGCAAGCTCCCACTCCCAGGAAGATGGGATCCCAAACCCCTTCTTGACCTGTTTGGGGTTTAGTCAGCTGCCTGCCAGTAACAGGAAAAACCATACCCGCCACACCCACTTCAGGGTATTTTAAATGGAAATTAAAAAGGAAATTAGAGGATCCATGTTCAGTGATGGACCAAATCTTGGCTCAGAACCTTGCCTTTTGTTTCCACTCCATGTCTGCGATGACTGTTGTTTATTGCCCGAGCTGCCTGCAGCCACAGCGCCTAGGATTTCTGTCCACGAACATTTTGGTTTCTAGAAATCCAGACGAACCCATGCACCTCCCTGAGACAAATATAAAATGACTTCCATAGGCAAATAATTCTCCAGGCTATCCCTAAGGAAGCCAGAATTTCCAGCAGCAATTAAATCGCATGATTGGATACAGGGAAAATCTTATAATTGCTCACAGGTAGCAATTTATTAGGATAGATGTTACTTATGACATGTGTCAAAAAGGTCAAAGTTTATATTTCCTTGGACATTAACCTAATCTTTGAAATTCTTAAAGTTACACTTTTTGGTCATTAATTTTTTTTACAAGCAGAGATTTTGACAATTAACCCAGTTAATAAAGGTCAAATTTCAATTTTTTCCAATTTCTGGAGCATTTAACTCATTCCATTTTGAAAATGGGAAGATAGGGAATGATAAATAGTTATTAAATGAATACAAGAATGTAGTTCTGCTGTCAGGATGATGATTATAAAACAGCTGATACTGGAAGAATAGAATTGCTGTGTATCTGATGGAAAGGAAAGTAGATTACAAGCCAAGGAAATAGAAAAATTAAGCCCAAATAATGTGTGCAGTTTGCAGGATAATGTGAGTCTATGTGCTTGTTAACTCATCACGGGATGCTAGTCGTCCAATTATGAACACTTCAGACTTCAGCTATTGAATCTGCATATTTAAAAATAAGTAATTTCTGCCAACATGCAGCAAAGTACCCAAGTGTCACCTATCAGTCTGCACTCCCCAAATGAACCCAGAGACAGAGAGCAAACAGGACCATCAGGTGGCCCAGTCCCTGCGGCCAGAGGCCAAGGACGAAGAGAAAGTGGCCTGGAGCCTGGGCTCCGGACTGGCCTTCCTCACTGCCGGCCATCAGCAGCCCCAGGTGGGACCACGGCCAGTGGATAGGTGATGAAGGGGAGGGTAGAATCTGTTCAGGGCGCGGGAAAGGCGTAGAAAGTCCACAGAGCCCTCCGCTGCCACCGAACACGGCAAACCAAACCTCCCCTTCCACTCCCATCAAAACAAAAAGACCCACACACCCTGTCTCTACCTGGGTCCTGGCCCCCACCGCCGCGAGCCTCTGAAGACCTCCTACCTGGCTAAACCCTCATTTCCCCTGTGCCCGTCGGCGCCCCCAGTGGCGCTGCCCGCTGGTGCGGAAAGGGTCACAGACTTCTGGGCTGCAGGGGGCTGACCCCCTCTCACCTGAGAGCGGGTAGGTTCCCAGACTGAGCCCAAGACTTGATAGAGAGGTGGCTTTTTTTTTGCATTGACTATGTTTTGGGTTTTGTGCTGTTGCTGCTGTGTCGCAAAAACAGGCTTCTCAGTACAGGTGTGTCCATGTTAAGAAACCAGGCCATAAATATTCACATTCACTTTGCATTTATTTGTCCAAAAGATGCTAATGTTGGTGTGCAAGGAGCCAGCCCCTCTGGCCCCATCGCTTCCCCAGTCCCACCTCTCTGTGCCTGAACTCCACCGGCGAGCCCCCGGCTTCCGCTGCCTGTTGACCGGGTCAGCCCCCAGGTCCCAGGTAAAGTCGGGGTGCGTCTAACCCAGCTGCGTCCCCACTGCTCCTTGCACAAAGTAGGCATCCAGAAAATGCCACAGAAAAAGAAAGTCCAAGCCATTTAGCTCAGCAGGAGGGCTTGAGACTGTTTATGAACAACAAAATCAAAGTCTTTTTAAAAACATAATTTGGAAAATTGCTAGAATGGTGACTTCAACCAAAATGCTTTATTCTCAATAATTCCACCAACCCCATGCCTGCGCACGAGTGTGGACAGATGCTTTGATGGATGGACTCAGAGGACGGTCCCTTATATGGAGAAGGACAAGCCACTTTGCCAGGGGTTTGTGGTCGGAGTGATGAGACAGTGATTTGGTTTACAGAGCCCCTGTGAGCAGCAAGTCCCCAAGTGGGCATGGCGCACGGTGGGCGCCCTGGAAAGGAAAAGTGGGAGAGCAGGGCAGCAGCTGCCGATCCCGAAATATCTCTGGAGGCCGCGCGTCTGCGTGGAATGTGAGCACACCTGACGCTCCGAGCCCTTGGTGGGGCTCGGACTGTGAAGACAGGCTGCCATGTGTAGCTGGGGCATGGCCAGAAAGGCGACTTTGACCTTGCCTTGTCCTTCCATTTCACCTCCACCATCCCTAACGGGCTCTGCCCCCACGGTCTGCAAGATGCCACCTCCCCAGCACCTGCCTCCCTGCACCCCGTCTTCCTCTCCTCCCTTCGGCTCCAGCCTGCCCCCCGCTTCCATCTCCACCAGGGCCATTCTTTGCTGCCTCATCCTTCTTGTTCCTTGGCCACGCTAGGCTGCTTCAGAGATTTTATTGCATCTAGAATGTGCTCAGCGCCACCGGGGGCCGGGTCCACCGGATATGGGTGTGATCTGGGCTTGTGGGGGTGCAGACAGGCAGACAGACAGCTGCACTTCAGAGGGACAAGTGCCTGCGATAACGAGGGGGCTGACGCCTGGAGCAGTGTGGGCTGGAGCCAGGGGCTGGGCTGGTCACCCAGAGCCTCCCTGTTTACGCACAGGAAGTTTGGTTTTTCTCCTCTAGGGTGGGGCTATGGATTTGGATGAGATCTCCGTGTGCCCCCCGGGCAGTGGGTTAGGGGAACAGGCGGGACAGGCGGACGCCCAGGGGTCAGAGGCAGCAGCTCCACGGGAGAGAGGGCAGATCCCAGTGCGGTGCGTGGGGCAGACGGAGGGGACAGGGTACTGGGCTGCAGCTTAGGGACTAGAGGTCGGGTTGCCATTATCCAAGAGGCTCCAGGGAGGATGGGGTTCCTGGGGAGGACACAACACGGCCCCCAGCCCCTGCAAAGCCAGCGGGCGGCAGTGACGTGGACGACGGGCTCGGTCCAGCCCTTCCACCTCTGCCTCTTTGACCTTTGCCGGGTTATATAACGGAGCTTTACCGCATCTCCTGTAAAATGGGAGCACAGGGAAGGAACTCGGAAAGCACCAGCACTCACTCTGAACACTCAACTCGTGTTACTCCTTCGCATGGGGGAGCACGGAGCTCAATTGCAATTATATCTCACTATGAAATAAATCATTGTCTTCACGAAGAGTGGGTGTTTAGCTAAATTTTGGCAAATTGACCCCAATTTGACATGTTTGCAAAGCCGCCTGTGAAACAAACCCCTTTGTGAGCCTTTCGTGTTCTGCAGTGAACTGAACTTGCCCCATCTTATATTTCCAGCAGAGTTCTCCTTCTCCTGCCTGCTCCTTTTACCCGAAGAACTGCAGCCAAGTATCTGAAAAGGCTTTTGGAACCATCACCCAGAATCCAGAGGCAATAAATAATTGATGAATTTGACAACATAAAGTTCTTTTTTAATTACATGACAAAAAAAATCCCCACCATAAACAGTCAAATAAACTAGGAGAATATACCACAGATGAAAAACTAATAACTCTTAAAAATTGAGAGACAAAGAACTAAAAACCCAAAATAATAATAACAAAAAGACATGGACAGACAATTCGCACACATACATGCCCCAACCCCATAAAAATGGTCCTGGCTCAAACTCTCTCATATTAGGGAAATGCACTTTAAGGCAAAAAAAAAAAAGTCTAGCAAAAATTAAAATATGACCACACCTTCCTTTGGTGAGGATGCGGGGAAACAGCGCTCTTACGTGTTCCTGGTGGGAATACAATTAGCCCACCCCTCCTGAAGGGGAATTTGACAACCACCACCAAATCTGTGCTGCACTTACCTTTCAGCACAGCAATTTCACGTCTAAGAAACTACCCTGGAGATATATCTGCAGCCATACAAAAGTAAATATACACGTGGTTGTTCACTACAACACTGTACTTGCAAAATGGTGGAACAGCCCAAGTGTCCACACATAGGAAAGTGATGGAGCAAACAGCACTACTGCTGCACCACGGAGAAACACGCAGCTGGAAAAAGAACAGGAAAGCTCTACGAACTGATAGTGAGTGATTTTAGGACCTACTGTTAAGCACAAAGAGCAGAGCGCAAAATAGTTGGTAGCATATGTTGCCCTTCACATGAGAAAGGAGGGTGTGATGGTAGGTTCCTGTGTCAACTTGGCCATGTGATGGTGTCCAGTGTCTGTTTAAGCTAGCGCTGGCCTAACCATTACCGTAAGGACATTTGTGTCTGGTTAGTAAACCAGAAGGCTGGTTTTTTAAATCATCAGTCAATTGCTGCAGCTGTGACTGATCACATCAACAAAGGGCGTGTCTTCCACAACCAGAGAATGCAATCAGCTGAATTTAATCCAATCAGTTGAAGACTTTTAAGGGAGAAAGAGAGTAAACCTTCTTCTTCTTTGGCTAGCCAGCAAAGTGTCTCCTGAGGAGTTCATCGAACACCTTCATTGGAGTTGCCAGTTCGCTGCCTACAGAATTTGGACTCCCCCACAGTTGCAAGAGATACTGTTCTGGTTTGCTAATGCTGCCGGAATGCAAAACACCAGGAAATGGATTGGCTTTTATAAAGGGGATTTATTTGGTTACAAAGTTACAGTCTTAAGGCCATAAAGTGTCCAAGGTAACACATCAACAATCGGGTACCTTTACTGGAGGATGGCCAGTGGTGTCCGGAAAACCTCTGTTAGCTGGGAAGGCACGTGGCTGGTGTCTGCTCTGGAGTCCTTGTTTCAAAATGGCTTTCTCCCACGACGTTCCTCCCTAGGCTACAGCTCCTCAAAAATGTCACTCTTAGTTGCCCTTGGGCATTTGACCTCTCTTAGCTTCTGTGCAGCAAAAGTCTGCTTTCAGAGGCCATCTCCAAAATGTCTGTGTAAACTGCAGTTCCTCTCTCAGCTCCTGTGCATTCTTCAAAGTGTCCCTCTTGGCTGTAGCAAGCCTCCTCCTTCTGTCTGAGCTTATGTAGGGCTCCAGTAAACTAATCAAGGCCCATGCTGAATGGGCGGGGCCACACCTCCATGGAAATTATCCAATCAAAGTCATCACCTACAGTTGGGTGGGTCTCATCTCCATGGAAACACTCAAAGAATTACAATCCAATCAACACTAATACATCTGCCCACACAAGATACATCAAAGATAATGGCACTTTGGGGGACATAATACATTCAAACCGGCACAGACACTTTTATAAAACCTCAAATTTACAGATATCTCTTGTTGGTTCTGTTTCTCTAGATAACCCTAACTAATACAGAGGGGATATTAGAAAACATACAGGTCTGCTCACTTGTGCAGTAGAAATATCAAAAGGGAAAAACAGACACTAAAGAAATTGGTTACTTACAGGGAGTGGGCAGGAAAGAGTGCAAAGAAGAGGGGACAGGGAGGGCGTGGCAGGGTTCCAAGTGTCCTTCTGTCTGGCCCTAACTCACGTACCCCCAAAACAAAACAGGATGGGACATTGGGGGGGGGGAGCCCCAAATGGAATACAAACTTCAACAAGGGAGCCTAACTGCATTACAAAATGCCATAACCACCCTGGAAGGGTGTCTGACTGTGCGTCTCACTCAGGTGTGGGGCCACTGATCCTGAAACTACCCCATGCGTGCACGAGAATTGAGCAGATAAGCCCAGCATACTGTGGATAGTAAGAGCCAGGTTTGTCGCTGTTGGAGAAAGAAGTTACAGATAAGGAAAGGAGGAAGGTTGACATGTGCCCTGTGGTGATGGGTCAGGATTCCAGTATTGGTAGAAACTTAGGGATTTTAATACACGCAGATAAGCAGATAGAGACTGCAGCCGAGTGTGTGTGCTTTGGCTCGTGTGCAGAGCCTGTGCCTCCTGGCGGGCGCACACCCCAGTGACAGCAAACACTCCTCAGCCCCAATCTTGGTTTCCAAACACCACTCTCCAGCAAAGCCTCCTTGGAGAAAGAAATGGTGTCAGGACTGGGGCATGCAAAATACAAGGTGGGCTTGGGATATCACATGGTGCCAGAAAGCAAGGAAGTGCTCAAAAAATTAAATGTTCAAACTCAATGTTCAAAATGCTCAAAAAAAAATGTTCAAACTCACTTATAACAGGGAAATGCAATTTAAGGCAACAAAGTCTTGCAAAAATTAAAATATGGCCACACGAAAAGATTGGGGCCTGTTGAAAGAACACAGGAGCCAAACTGAAGAAGCCTCTCACATCCCACACTGGAATGGTTTAAGCAACACAGTGAACAAAGACAGTATTGGATGACAGCACATAGAATACAATAATATCCATGTGTCTGTACTGATATAGATAAATCATCAGTTCAGTAAATAAATGGGAAGAAGAGACAGTTCTTCCTTACAGGAGAATTCCAATTAATAAATGTAGAAGGAGAGGGGGAAATAGAAAATCACCGTCAGGCTAACACCTCCGTAATGACTGTTGCAGACGAGATCTGCCGACGGATGCGAGAATTAGTGGGCAAAAGTTAGAGGCGAAACAGGATTTGCAAAGTCTCAGAGTATCTCCCCCAAGACATGTCTTAACTACAAAGGGAAAGATAAGACTGTTCTGGTGGGAAACCTGGCCGGTGCCACCTTTACTGAGCCGTCCAGCTGAGCATCACCAGCCGTGCGACATTGACACTGGGAAGGACACAAGCTCAGCTCTCGGGGACGTTCACCAGAATGCACCATCGAAGTCCAGGGCTAACCAAACCTCAGACCAACCCACGCAGGGACACATTCGACAGAATGACCGAGCAGAACCCTTCCAAAGCAGGAAGGTCAAGTGAAGACTGGACTGGACGAGAGGAAGGAGGCAGGACGGCGGAAGGCAAGGTGGACGCCAGGGGACGTTCAGATGAGGCGTGTGGTCTAGTTAAGTACATGGTGCCAAGAGGTTTGATGATTGTACCAGGGCTTTGCAAAATGTTAATCTCAGGAGAAGCTGGGAGAGGGGTAAATGGAAACTCTCTATATTATATTTGCAACCTTTTTGAAAGTCTAAAATTAGCCCAAACCACACCAAAACCAAAGCAAACCAAGCCTGCATCCTGGCTGAGGCTGCCCGGGTTCGAGTCCCTGCCCTGCCCCTCACCACAGGGAATCGGAGGTCCCGGGCCTGCCCCCGGGTTAGGTCCCTGGTGAGCGGTAAGGAGGGGACCCAGGCCCGCGGCTGTGCTCGGGGGGCTGCGGGGAAATTGGCCGCGAGGCTGCGCCAAGAGTTTTTAAATTCCTTTTTCAGAAGTACAGCAGGAACTGCAGACAAATCTGTAGCAGCACATACGGGTCCAAGTGTTGCTTTTTTGTTTTTCAAATGAAATCCTGAGAGACTGGTAGACCACACAAAGGAAAAAGGACAGGGATTTTTAAGGCAATTTTAAAAACTCAGCCAATAGCCACGCCTGCGGCTGCTCCACCTCAAGGGGAAGGGGGTGACGTGTCCCCAGAACGCGTGTCTCTGGGGGTTGACCGTCGCTGCCCGCTTGCTCCCGACAAGCCGGTGTGCGAGGGTTGCTGAGGGCCTGCGGCCTCCCTGCCCCACTCGTGATGGTTCACTCCAACACCCCACGGACGCTCCACGCTGCCCCCGCCTTCCCCCCTTGGCCCGGAATGGCCCGGAATACCCCGGAGAGCCTTGGCTGCCACCATCTGTGGAAAAACCGTTACTCCCTGGCATGGCTCAGCAAGCTGGCTGCCTGACGGGGTTCTGCCCTTCCCGATGCCCTCCCCACACCCCGCGGCCCCGAGCCCTTCCCCCGGGGGGCCGCCGTGCCCGCCACCACCACAGCCTCGACGGGGCGCAGCGCTGCCCAGCACACCCGGGAGGAAGTCGCCCACCGCACACGGCCACCAGCGCGGGGCAGCCCCTGCGGGACCCACGGCGGGGCGAGTGCTGTGTCTGGCCCATGAAGCCTACGGCAGGGGTGACACCGCTCACCGCTCTTTCCTCTTATTTAAAAACAAGCTATTTTTCCCCACCCACAAGCTGCATCCAGCTATATTAATATAGTCCTTTTCCACCATCTATGCATCTGTGAAAAGAAATTGAAATTCTCCAGGCACTTACTCTCCGTCACCGTAAAGAGGCGCGCAGTTTATTAGGCTGAGTCCATGAGCTGAAATTTCAGGTGTGCCCGGAAAGCAGGGGATCCGCGAAGGGGCCTCGGACGACACGCATGTCCGGGAAACGGGCAGGCGGGCGAGGGCCCTGGGGCTGGGCCTCGCCGGGGCCTTTCTCCACTGGATCAGCGGCCGAGCGTCGCTTGGCCGGGTGGGGTCTCGTCCGCGCGGGACACCCTCAGCCTCAAGCCCGCCAGCGATTTCAGGCCCCCAAACCAGTCCCAGCCCCACCTCTGCAGAGCCCCCGGGGGCAGGGGTGCCTGAACACTGTGCAGAGGAGGAAACTGGGGCTCAGAGAGGGGAACCCTGCAGGGCCTGGGGCTGCGGTTTGTGGGGACCCAGTGCTCCAGGCACTGCCTCAGGAGAGCGGGGTGCTGCGGTCCCTGCCGGCAGGGGGTCCCCTTCCATAGGGAGCCTTGGAGGACAAGCAGGTAAACATGGAAGCTGATGCCAGGGGTGCTGTGGAAATGGAGAAGGAAATGAAGCCGTTGGCAGAGAAGGGTGACCGGGCCAGCCACGTGCGTGACCAGGAGGTGGCCCGGCAAAGAAGGGGTGCCCCGAGAAGAGGCCGCGGCAAGTCTCCTGGGTGGGAAAGAGCCTCAGGGGTTGCCTGGAGCAGGGGGAGTCGGCGATGGGGGGCAGGAGGTGATGCACGGGCATGAGGGAAAGTGGGGAGTCGGGGGTGAGCCCTGGGTTTCGGTTGTGTCACTGG
>PVKY010000706.1:0-41888 GCA_004027775.1 Bradypus variegatus
GCCCCACTTTCAGGCCGTCAGCCTGGACACTGTGGCCGGGTGGCAAGGCCAGCACCTGTGAGAAGACAGACAGGATGGGGAGTCCTGGGCACAACAGCCAAGGGTAAAGTCCTCACAAAAGGAAGAGTCATGGTTTCTAAACTTAGTGAAATGTTTTCTCCTGAGCATCCAATGTGATCATCACAAGTGTCAGATATTATTACCACCAATTCACAGAGAAGAAAAAATGAGAATGCAGGTTGTTGGGATGACACGACCAAGGTTACAAGGCCTGATTTTCCCCCTATACCATGTCACCTTGAGGAATTAGTGATGCCTTTGTGCAGACAAACCACCTTGGAGCCTCTTGAAATTACAGGTGCCACTTGAGACTGTGCTTCTTACAAGTCCACAGGTGATGCCAATGCTGCTGGAATGCGCCTCCTCTCCACTCTGAATATAAGGTCCTAGAGAGGGTTTCCAGTCTTACTAGTCAGAGGAATCACCTAGAGCACCTGATTCCTCTTCTTCAGTTGTGATTGACAAGAACTCAGGTGCTGCAAATGGTCAGGTAAGTTTGGAAAATGCTGCCCTAGAAGTATAGGAGAGACATGGCCATGGCTGGGACAGGTTTAGCAGGGTGCCAGGACTAGGTCATTTCCATTGTTTTCCTAGGTTTCCCGGGTGTCCTTTCCTCCAACAGGAGACTGCCTGCCTTGACCCTGACCTTGCTTTGGCATTCACTCTCTGTCTCCACTTTCTCATCTCTAGAATGGGAACTGATAGCTGAATCCCAGGGCCAGCGGCAGACATGATGGAAGGAGACCTTAGAGAAGGGGATGCTGGAGGAGCCATGGACAACTTAATGTCCATCCTGCAAGCAGCAGAGATGGGTAAAAAGGAAAAGCAGCAGGAGTGGGGGAAGGAGAGAAAGCCAGGGCTATGCTGGGGCACAAAAGAGCAACGGGCACCTTGGCAACACTCCTTGACATTAGGAAAATATGGAACTAAAGAACCAAGGAAGAGATGAAATGCAACCAGGATGAGGGAAGATTCTGAAGTGGAGACCCGGACTGTGTCTGCTAAAAATCTGCAAAGCCCATCATTTTGGCCATATCAAGGGAAGTGGAGAATCTGCACTTGGGGCTCAGAGTAGTGCCGGCATCCCAAGGGGGCAGCTGGCAGCCTCCGGCCCTGAAACGGAATGAGGAGCCCAGAATCAGGGGCTCAGCTGGGCCTAGCATCTACCATGTGGCCCAACAGGGGGAGCCCATGGGCCAGAGACAGACCCAGCCTTACTCTCCTCCAGCCCCAATCACCACTCCCTCATTTCAGAGCTGCCACCAACACGCCTGTGTCCTCTCTATAGGCAGCTACTGAGCACCCGCTCTGAACTGCGTGCTGCACGTGAACGTTAGCTCATTAATCTGACATCAGCCCTCGCAGGATATGTGCTAGTGTATCCATTTTACAGCTGAGGAAATCAGACTTAGGAAGCTCAGGACTGCAGAGCTATTACATGGAAAAAGTGGGATTCAAACCCAGGCCCCCTCTCTAGCATCTCTCTGACTTCCTTGTGTCAGCACCTCTCAGAAAAGTGCTCACACACATGTGCCACCAACCCAAACCAGCTGGGAATATACTCACCCTTTTCCTAAAATCAAATCACACGTATATTAGGGTGGTGATTTGGGCTTATGGCACATATGGGGGGACCTTTCTTCAGAGAGCTGTTGACGTACAAAACTCTAGGTTCACTCAACAGGAACAGGTGTACCTGCCATTGAAGCGCATGGATGCGCGGCAGTTTTGAACTAAACGTGCAGGGAGGCAAGGTGAGGTCTTTTCCTTGTCGTTCCTTGTGAAATCCATTGCCTCCCCTGATTTTCTGAGGCACACTCATTTCTGGAACTTGCCATACAAAGCCAGCTCAGCCTACACGTTTACGTAAAGAAAATGGGAATGTCGATTCAGGCACGTTTTCCTAATTTTACAATAAGATAATTGGATGTGAAGGATTGTGTTCCAATGGATGGCTTTTAAATTCATTAAGAAGCAGGGAGAGATAATAGGGCTATTCTAAAGTTTGTCAAAACATGATGGATGGCGAAAGAACCAGGGGAGAGCTTTGAGTACTAGTGTCCAAATCGATCTCAGCAAGGAGGTTCTAGGTCTCAGCTCCAGGTATTTCAGCACTGCCCCACACGGCCTTCTTTTTGGCTCTTCCAAATGTGCCCCACTCCCTTCCTTCTTGGCCTGGCTGGCCGGCTGGTAGTGCACCTCCTCCTTGCAGGCCTCCTGTTGCTTCCCTTTCATCTGACCCCAGAGAGGCCTCCGGGAGGCTCCAGGCCACCCTACCCTGCCCAGGCAGCCCTCACCATGGCTCCATGTCCACCATGGCTCCACATCCTTCATGGGGCACCTGATGGTTTCTCCAAGCGTATTTCCTGATGGGCTGGCTCTGACCTGATGCTTACTCAGTCCCTCACTCACTCATCAATTCAACAAATCCTTGCCAGGCTTTGTGTTGGGTGCTGTGGGCAATGAAAAATGCATTCACTGCAGCCCGGACCCTGTCCAGCTGGGAACTTAAGGCGGGCACCCAAATCACTGTAAGGCCAGGTGGAACGTGGTCTTGGGCTCTCTGAGGGCCAGGGCATCTTGAGGAGGGCACTGTGTTGGCCTGATGCTTTCCACACCACACTGCAACTTGCCCCCACAGCCCGAGCTGGTCCTTCTTCCCGCTGCCCTAACACCACCTTCCCCTTTGGCCCACCTGCAGACTTCCTGTTTCCTGCAGGGGCTTCAGTTCTGTACAGGCCAGCAATGAGCAATGACTCAGGTATCCCAAGTCCCTCTTGCAGCTCAGGTTACCAGCCCCACCCTGCCTCTAAGCTGCTCTCCAGTGACTCAGGAGCCCAGATATTCCAGGGGAGTGCAGTTCCAGTCTCCTATCACTACAAGTGTTTGGTGTTATAATACTTTAAACACTGAGAACAACACAGCCAAAGTTCTCACAGGGTTGGAGGGTCGAGGGGGGAGTTCTGCCACAGAAGGAAGAACTGAGCCCCGATGGGGAGGGAGCAGCCTCGTCTGGAGAGGCAGGGGGATATGTCATCCTTCTGACTATTTGCTCTGACGGTGCCTCGGGGAAAGGAGCTCCCCAGGTTTGGCCTCAAGCCGGGCCTTCTGGAAGTATCGCCCAGAGCTCAGGGCCCCCAGCCACTCCCCTACAGGAGACCCCCCACACTCTACCATCAGGCCCATAGTCTCACGGCCTTCCTGGGAGAAGCAAGAGAGGAAAGCTTGGGGTGGAACCCCTTACCCTATTACAAGGAGACTTTGGGGTGAGCACTAGGAACAACAATCACCCAAAAATCCCCTCAGCCTCTCAACAGCCTCAATTGTAAAATGCGGATAAAAATATTGACCCCAAATTGCTGGGAGGACTAAAAGAAATAAGATGGGTGAAAGAACCGAGGACATTACCTAACACGCAGGAAGCATTCAATAAATGCTTCTTTTCTCCTTGGTCAGCCTCAAGGGGTGAGTCCCCCTGGTCTGGAGAAAGGGTAAGTGAACATTAGCACCAAGGGGAGAGCCCAGCTTTGGGAAGGAGACATCATTAAAAGTGAGAGCTGGTCCCAGCCAAGAAGGCGGTTTAGTCAGAGAGTTCATCTCTGCTGAATTACAGTTTCTTGAAAGGGACCCTTGTTATTTCTTCAATTTTGAAGCTTCTTGAACTAAGCCTCTTCTTACCACTGAAGGTGAATGCCATATCTTTCCGTTGACTCAACAGCAAAAGGAAGATGCTAGAAGCAGGAGTAGAGAGAGGGAATGGGAAACCCATGCGGAAGGAGCAGAACACTCAGCTCCTCCCAGCCAGCTATGTGCTGAAGTTCTCGCCCCGGGCTGCCCCAGGAGCCACCCCTGATCTCCAGCTGGGACTTTGCCATCACACATCACGCCTGGCTTCCAATGGCCCCAGATTCCCTCCTGTCTCCTGTCCTAGAGGACTGCAAGCTCCCTTTCTCCTTTTTAATCCAGGAGCAGGTTAGAATTGTTCTAAATGAAGGAGGCACCTGAAAACTACAATAGGCATGTACACCCGGCCCAGACAACTTTCCTTCTATGGCTAAGAACAGTAACCAGGAGGCCGGGGTGGCCCAGTGCCTGGAGTCCGGCAGGTCCTCCCCTGAGCCTCAGCCCCCGCTAGAGTCCTCTAAAACCCTGCCTTTGTCAAGGGATGAATGGGTATATAAAATGTGGTCAATCCATACAATGTACTATTACTCAGCCATAAAAAGAAATGAAGTACTGATGCATGTTATAAATGGATGAACCTTGAAAACACTATGAAGCAAAAGAAGGCACACACAAAAGGCCACATATTGTATGATTCTATTTATCTGAAATGTCCAGAATAGGTAAATGCGTAGAGACAGAAAGGAGATCAGTGGTTGCCAGGGGCTGAGAGGAGGGGGGCGTGAGGAGTGACTGTTAATGTTTCCGGGGTCCCCTTTTGGGGTGATGAAATGTCCTGAACCTAGACAGTGTTGATGGTTGCACTACATTGTGAATTACTAAATGTCACTGAATTGTATACTTTAACATGGTTAAAATGGTGACTTTTCTTGTAAGTATATTTTACTACAATTTTTTCAAAACCCTTTTCAGGCCTTAAGTATTCCCTTCTCTACCTCTGTCCTTTGTAGCCCCTCTGCCACTCAGGGGAAAGAGTTCTAGAGGCCATTTGGGTGAAAAGGAAAATTTATATTTCTGTTGTTGTTGAGGGATGTCCATCGACCAAAGCTCACTAAATGTGGACCCCAAAGGGCCTTGATGGAGGCAAGGTCACCCTCAGTTCTAAAGTCTCTGGACTAAGAATGAGAAGAAGAAAGACCCAGACTCATGTCCATTCCAGACCCTCATCCCAATGCTGATAGCCTTGCCCCAGCCCATTCTCTGTGCTTTCTGTTTTCACCAGCATTGAGTTTTCCAGTTGGTTCCCCAGCCAGGGAGCAGAGGAGGCTTGCCTTCCATGTCCCAAGCCCTTCTTCCTCCAGATACTCTGGCTCCCGATTGCAGAAGAGCAGGCAGAATAGAGCCCATGCTCATGGGGGCCGAGGACTGGTTGGAGGCTCACCTAGGGTCACCCCCAGAGGGCCCCGCAGCTAATTAGGTCGGAACATAGCCCAGCCCAGCTCAGCTCCTCCATGCTGGCCAGGGCAGCAGTCATGCTACTGGACATAGGCCCAAATGACCACAGGAAGCCTGGGCAACTTCCCATGGAACTCCTCCCTCCTTACAGGTAAGCCTGGAACTGCATGAGATCCACTCAGTTTGCTGCAGACTAGACTTGGCCTGGGAGCCAGCCGGCCCAGCTCACCAGGGAGGGTCCTATACAAAGCTACACTGGGCTTCGATGTGACAGGGGGAGGTTTGGAGACAGGGGTCTGGGTGTGGGCAAGATCTAACAGATGGGATGCCAGGGAGACGATCAGAAAGCTAAAATTTCCCCTCTCTCCCCTCTAATGTCAGGAGCCAGCATTTATCTGCCTTCTCCTGTTTGTGTGAAAATCAAGATCCTTCCCCCTGGGGCCCTCCAGGATGCCACCATGATTGCTGGGCTGGCTCCGCGACTCTGTCCCTTAGCCAACTTGACCTGTCCTTCCTGTGGACTTTACCCTTCATGGTTTACCCACTTACATTAAATTCTTACTCTGCGCAACCTCGTCTCCCACCATGAGCCTCTTTATCCTCAGACAATACAGCCTCAATCCCTTTCCCAAAACCTTTGGAGTAAGATGCATTGAGAATTCAGAATCTCGGAGATTTCAAAAAGCTAAATATAATGGCGCATATATGCCATATATTATATAACCTCCTTAGTCACCATCGGGCAGTACCTGTAATCAAATGCATTAATGTTTCTGCCACAAAACACCTGATAGCCACGCCAAATGGGATAAATAAAGGTATAAACAGTTTCACATCACTTAAGGTCAGACCTTGATGCAGAACAGTTTTGGCAAAAAACTCACTGAACAAAACAAACCAAAACCCTTTTGGTTTTCAGAGTTTTTTGAAATTTGGATTTGTAGACAAGAGATTGGGGATCACTATTTACACTGCATAAGAGAGAACCAGGCAGGGAAACCTGTGACTGAGAAAAGGCAAGGGCTCTTGTGATTCCCTGTGCTCCTCTCTCTGCCACCAAGAGCACCTGCCACTGGGGCCCAGACCGCCTCAGGCACCATTTTGCATTCTATAAAGTTAGCAGGCCTCCTAACCAGTTGTGTACTTAGGGCCAGAGACATACCCACCCTGTCTCAGTTTCCCTATCTATTTAAGTGGGGAAAGCAGTGATTTCAAAGGTTCCCTTTACCACTGACATTTTGTGATCCTACTAAATCCACTAGCCAAAGCAGGCTATCTTGTTCAGAGTGAGGCAATGCCTTCACTGTGAGCCCTAAGAGCGTCCCCCCAAATCAGCTGTCCCTCTCAGCACCCAAGCCCTTTTGCATATCAGTGCCTTTGGGCATGCTATTCCCAGCCTCTGGATTCCCTTCCCTCCATGCCTGCAAAAGTCATACTTATCCATCAAGTTCTGCTCCAGATGTCTTCTTCTGGACTCCCACTGATTTGTGTTTTAACACACCCACGGCCATTTAAATTATAATTCATGTGTTTGCATTTCTCTGCTTTCACCAAACTATGGTTGCAGAGGCAGGGTCTATGTTAGCCGTTTGGCTGTCCCCACCAGTGCCTTGCACCTGCCAGGTCTCAGCCAAGTGCTGCGGACGAGATGGATGGGTGCTGAGTTGGGCAGGCATTCCCTCCAGACACAGTTATGTGGAAGCAGAGATCCACACTCCATCAGTAGGAGACCCCAAGGCATCTGCAGGAGAGGAATTTCATAGTACAGGAAAAAGGAAGCCTTAGCTTGAGTCACTTATTGCACCTATTGCCCACCTGTTGTGGACAGCTACAGGGTAAAATCCTAAAGCAAGAGGAAGACGCTAGAAAGGGGAAGCCAGATCCCACAAGCCAAGGTGGAAGGTCCTACCAGAGCAGAACTGTAGACTTTGGTATAAGACAACGTTTGGTCCCTTTGAGAGAAGGAAGCTGTCTGGCCAAGGAGCATCTGGGAACGACCAAAAGGTAAAGGGGGCTCCCAGAGCCGGCGGGCAGAGGACCGGGGCGCTGCGCGCCGCCGCCGCCGCCGCGAGGTGGCAGCAAAAACTCGCCAATGGTCCCAGACCGCGCACTGCCTCCCGCCAGAGAAGTTTTTTCTTTCCGCCTAGGTGAGCACCGCGAAAGCAGAGCTGCATCCCGCCACCCTGCAGCGAAGTGGAGGGCTGAGCCCCCGGCCACGCTCTCGGGGTCTTCCGAGACGGCAGAAAAGTCTTTGGAGTCTCTAGCACCTAAAAGCTCCTAAACTGGAAACTTCTCTAGGGACTCCTGAAATCTAAATTCCCTGACCCGCACCTCTCTTCTGCCCAATCCCCTATCTTCCCATCTCCGAGGACACGGATCCAATTCCCCTGCCTCTCCACTCGCTCGGCATCCGGGGTCACACTCCTAGAACAGAGCAACGGTCTGCCTCTCCTCACAAACCTTCTGCTCCCACTCAGAACGAGTCTGAAAGCTGAGGCTTCCCTGTCGTGCCCCCTGATACCTATCACACACACCCACACACACGTAGCAGACGGGCGAGCGCGGAATCGTCCCAAGGCCATGCTCGCAGACACCCACGCGCACAGACGCGCTCTGCTCACATGCGCTCTCTATGCTCGCAAGGACCAGGTGTGAAAGGCCGCGAGGGGCAATGGAAGGAAACCAGGAAGGGGGGTTGGCCAAGAGACCCGAGTTCGACTTCAACTCACTCGGTTTCTCCGGATCTCTGAACCCTCATTCGTCCAATAACGATATCGCCAAAGCTGCGCAGCTCTGAAACCGACGCCTTCTCCGCGTGGAAGTGTTGCTGCAGCTGGGAAAGCCTTCCTAAATGTCCTAGTGGCTTAAACGGAAGATTCCCGCACTAGACTGTCTTGATAACTGGAGCCCGCTGGGAGGAGCACGCGCGGAAACGGTTTGCAGGTGACTTCGCGCACAGAAGTTGCGCAGTCTGCGGGGCTCGGACATACACTCTCCAGCCTGGCGGAGAGGCGCGCTCAGCAGCGCACGCGTCCTGGGTCCCCTGCGCCACCTCTGACTCTCGAAGATTCTGCTCACGGGCCCCAGTTCTCACTGGGCTGGTCTTCTCGGGTCACTCCAGCTACTCCTGGGAGACCCGCCAAGCCTCGGGGTCTGGGGCTCGAGCTTTCGCGGTTCTGCCCCACCCTAGCGCGAAGAGGGTATTTCTGCCCCAGTGGAACTAAAGCAGAAGGGGGGGGGGGCGCTGGGAGCAGACCCGGCCGCACCGGACTCCCAGCTTAAGTGTGGACATCCACGGTTTCAAAACAGGGTGCACCAGTCTTACTGCCTCACGGAGTCCACTGACAGCCCCGCCTAGGGGGCGCAGGTGAACTTTAGGAGAGGCCGGGGTCACAGGGGGCGATCTGGAGCCAAGTCCAAGACCCATGATAGGGGGACAAACACTGAAATCACATCACCCGAGCGCCGGTAGGTTTCCAAATTGTCATTGAGGCCTGGCTATTCCTCTTTGGAAATATCTTTAACCTGTTCTGCCTCAGGCCCTCCTCACTTTTCACCTGCCCTTTGGTATAAATAACTCCCTAACGGGCCTTCCTGTCTACAGCCTCACTTTCACCCCCCAAAGGCCTTAAGCCTAGATCTGGATATGTCCACTTAAGCTCTTCTGGAAGTCTAGTTTGGCTCCACATGGCCCACAGGATCAATGTCACACAACCTGCCTGACCCTGTGGCCAATCCCCACTCCTCCTTTTCTCAGCCTCAATAACCAGCTTCCTTTCAACACCAATCCCTACGGATCCGTGGCACCCGAGGCGCAAGCCACCACTGCTCCCCACTGGAACAGCACGCCTGCCCCAGGCCTTTGTCCCTGCCGGTCCTGCCTAGACCCTCGTCACCTCAATCCAGTTCTCTCAGTCAAAAGCCCTCTCTTCAGAGAGGCCGTTCCTGTCCCCAGCCTCAAAGTTGTGATTAATGGTGAAGTTACCACTCGGCAATATCCTGTGCAGCTCCGCAGGTGGACTGTGACACCCGCCTGTCCCTCCCGCTGCACTGTGAGCAACCCGAGGGCGGGGGCCAGCGCTTCACTGCGTCACTCCCTCCTCAGTTCTTAGGGAGCTTCGCTGATATTTTTGGACCAAGTTGGATGCCTATAAGGGCAAGCACGCATCGCTCTGGACAGCCCCCCTCCCCCATCTACAAGTAGATGTGTCATGGGCACAACATAAATGTCTCTCCTGCATCTCAGTGGAATGTACACAATAATCTCTCTACCCACTCAACAGAGGTCACATATATACACACAATTCACATTCAAATACACACCGGGAAGCGCTGGTGGTTCAATCACGTCCACTCAGCCAGGGGAATCGCTGCTAATCCTCTGGGCCTTTGCGGGGTGCGCCTGTCGGTTTGGGTCCCAGTAAACGGTGCGCAGGAGGCACGTTCCCGGCAGGGCTACATGCCTGCAAGGCTGGCCGCTCCCTGACCTACCCACTCCTTTCTCTTGCATTTGCCTCATCTCGCGCGTGCAATCAAGGGTCTCAGGAAAGTATCTCCCTGGACGCCGTGAGCCCACCGGAAAGGAAGATTGGGAGGGGGCACCAAATGCGCATTGTGTGGCAGGGTGAAGACAGTAGGTGGCTTTGTGACAGTGGTCAAGTCATGCCCCTCTCTGAGCTTCTGTTTCCCCTTCTTGTGTAATTGAGACCATATCCAGCTCAGAGACGACCAGAGGATTCAGTGGTGACGCGGCGGGGCCTAGATTCCGCACGCTTGCATGTGTTCTTACGTCTGTCTGTCCGTCTGTCCGTCCCACCCTTCTAGCCCCGCCTGGCCTGGCCGCGCCAGTGCGTCCGGGGCAGGGTGGGGACAGGCAGGGAGGCGCAGAGCCCTTCGGCAGGCTGCAGTCAAGGGCACGCGTTCACTCGTTAAGGGGCCCTGCTAAGAATTTGTTTAATAATGTTCCTGAATTAGTTATGACTGTAAATTCTCATCTCCAAATCCAACGAGCTTTAGCTATGGCCGGCCTGAAGGACTCCAGGATGCCCCCAGCCGCAGGTTCGCGGATCGCCTAGGGCGACTCAGCACTGCGGGGACACGACGCGGGCTGACCAGAACGTCAGGCCGGTAGAGCCCCGGGCTTCGGCCGCAGCGCCTCCCAGAGGCCGGAAAGAAGAAAGAGTCTGAGCCAGAGAAGGAGGGGACGAAGGTCCATCGAAAGAGCGCGCCGCGGAGGCCCAGGAGTAACGCAGGGACCAAAGGCAGCGCACACCCACAGAGCCGAGTCCGAGTCTCCCAGGAACCGGCCCCAGGATCCTGGCACTGATCCCCGGAGGCCTCCCTCACGCAGAGCCGGGCTCTGTCACCTCCGGGCCCCAATCCTCCGGTCAGATCTTCCTTTCAGTTTCCTGAGAAGACCCCAAGGAACTTGCCCAAGTCCCATGCCTCCCCTTTTCGAAGGGGAAGAGAACAGCCTATGATTGCCTGGTCTGCAGCCCCTCCGGCCCCACAGCCTTTTCCACCCACCCCCAGAGAAGGCCTCCTCCCTGAGCCCCTCTGCAGTCAGTGCTCTGGTGGTGCTGGGGTGTAGGAAAAACCTCAGGAGATGTGCACGTGTGTATATGGCTTTCCCTGTGCTTTGCTTTCTTGCCATCACATTCTATAAAGCCCTCAGCATCTGAAGTGTTAGACTCCTGAAGGCTAAGGCCCTTTCCTTTTATTAAAAAAAAAAAAAGAAAAAAGAAAAAAGAAAAAAAAGCCCAGTGAAGCCATGGCCTTACTTGTGAAAAGTGGGAATACTGCTCGAGAGGTGCTTCTGTTCCTGTGCTATGGGGTGGGGTGGGGGGGCTCGTCTCTGTGCAGAGGGGTACATGTATGCCTGTGTTTAGTGGGTGGCGGTGTGTGTCATAGGAATGGAGTCATGGGAAGTGCCTCTGAGAATGTGCAGTGTGAAGGGAGAGACTGCTGCCCAGTGCAAGGAGGGGTGGCATGTGCAGGTGGGTGCTTTCTTGGCTGGGCCTCCTCTGGACAGAGGAAGCTGCCTGGGCAGCCCAGCCCACAGGGAGAATGGGGACTTCCGGGCCGCAGGCTGCCATGCACACTTGCAGTACTTGGTCTGCTTCCCAGGTGCAGCCAGCCACAAGTCAGAATGCTCCGCTAGGCACTTTCTCAGAGATTGACTTGTTCCCGCGCTTGCAGTGGCACCCCTCTCCCTGCCCAGGTCTGATCTTCACCCTGCCTGAGCCTGGGAAGCAGCTGCTCCCCATTTTCTCTCTAATCTGTCCTGCTCCTTCCCTCTTCTCTCTTTGTTTTGTCTCTCTCCATTTTTTTTTTCTGTTTCAACTCCCCTCTCCATTCTCTTCCCTCTCCTTTTGCCCTTTTCATCTCTTAATAATTTCTCTCCCTCTCCGTTGTTCTTTCTTCCCTTCTTGTTCTCCAGAACAGCACATCTTGGGCATTTGGGGGGGGTGGATTATAAAATGAAGAACTCTATTCTCTACCTGATTACCCCAAGACTAGGCATGTTTCTCTGAAATGCTTATCTAGTTCTCTACCTTCCTTCTTTGAGTCACACCCTGGTGTGTGTGTGTGGGGGGGGGGGCTGGGAGTGGGTGAGATTGGATAAACCAGTGGACTCTGAGTGCCTAGGGTGGTTTGGGGATTGGTGTGCTCTGGGTGGCATTTCTATTTTATGGCTCGTGTGTATGTTTGTGTGTTCTATTTTATGGCTCGTGTGTATGTTTGTGTGTGCCTGAAGGTTTCCTCTCTGCATCTCCTCTGTGCAATTCTCTTTGTGAGTGTGCAGTGGCTGTATTCCCTGACTGTATTTGTTGTCCTTCCTGTATGTGAACTTTTGGTGAGCCTCAACCCACCATATATAAGTTTTTGGGCACTAACATGTTCATTGTTGCTAATACTGTTTTATGCAGACGTTTTTCTAGTGCAATGTAAATCTGGATAGCTCTGCAGGAGCATGTGGTTGTGAGGCTGGGCATGTTTGCATATGCATCTGTTCTGATTTGGAGTGTGTGCGTCCTGGAGATGTATGCCTGCAGGAGAGAAGGAGGATGAAGGGCTCTTGTGTTTGTGTCTAAGGATTGCTGTAGAACCTGTAAAGAGTAAATCAGAAAGGCAGGCCCCTTGTTGAGTATGGAAAGAGGTCTAAGGGTGTTGGGGAAGCCCTCTGGGGGCAGGTGGGTGTGGGAGGGAAAAGGCTATACTGTTTTTATGATGAAATGACCTGGGGGTCAGGGAGTGTGGATGTGTCTATAACACGGGGAGGGTAGATTTGTGTAGATGAAGTGTGTGTGTGTTTAGTCTCTGTCAGGCTGGCTGTGCCTGTCCGCTCCCGCCGAGCCCCGCCCCGCGCAGGGGAGCTCAATCAGCCGCTGCATGAATACACTCGAATGGAAAGTTGTGCTCAGCTGACCGGAGAAATTGGAGCCGGGCTAGCACTGCTCCCCTCCTTCCGGGCTCCCTCCTGCCCTCCTTCAGGCCAGACAGCCGCCACGGCCCGCGCACTGGGGCGGGGGAGGCTCAGTTCAGCTGGGGCCGGAAAGGGCCTGGGCAACGGGAAGCTGAGGGGCCCTAAAAGTGAGGACTTGGGGGGCGCAGGCGTCTTAGCCCGAGGGCTGGGGGGAGGGGCCCGGGAAAGCCCCGGAGACGGCAGCCGGCACTCCAGGTGACAGTCACACAAAGGCTCAGGAGGGGACCGAGACGGCCACGAAGGCAGAGGGAGACAGGAGAGGGAGACTGGGACGTCCCCTGATCAGAGAGGCCCAGCGCGCCCAAAGCGCCACAGGCCTGGGACTAGGCCGCGAGCTCCTGCGACCTGGGCGATGGGCTGGATCCCGAATGGGCCTGGCTGGCCGGTTCTCCTTTCAGAACCTGCGGGCCGCAGCCCACATTAGGGTTCCTGTCCCACCCCACTCGGCTCGCCTAGGCCGGGGCCTGGAGTCCCAGCCCCTCACTGGGGTCCGCCCCCACGCCCCGGGTCAGGCTCCGCCTGGCTAGTGCCGCCACCTCCAATCTCAACCCCAGCCCGGACCGTTCAGGCTCCTGGGCCTCCAGCCCACTATTGATCCGCATCCCCGCCCGCGCCGTGGCAGCTTCCGGGTCATTTCATTTTAATCAGCTGTGCGTCTCCCCGCGGATAATCGACTAAGCTGTCGCTGGGCAGTCGATTGCGCAGGATCGGTGAAGGAGGGCAGGAAGAGGACCCGGGTGGGGCGATGAGGGCGACTAGAGAGGTGAGCTGGCTGGAAGGGGTAAATTGCCCTACCTTTCCTCAGGCAAGCGGCTTCTAAGGAGCAGAGACGCAGGTACAGATTTTTCCCAGTTACACATTCCACGCTGTCTGTTCAGGTTTCCGGCACAGGTTGACATTGTTTTTCTTTGAGGGAGGCAGGGACGAAAAGGATAACCCAAACTGGCTGTTAGTCCTCAAGCACTTCACACCTTAGAGTAGGCGGCCAAGTTCACAGGGGCCTACACACAACTGGAAGGCTCCGAAACAGAGTGCGCGGGCTGGGGCGCCAGGCGGAAGGGCGCCGCGTGCGCACAGGGCTGCGAGTGCGCACGCTCTGGTACACCAGGAGAGCAGCCGGCCCACCAGCCCAGACAGAGGTGAGGGATGGTGGACACTAAGGCCTGCTCATCCCACCTGCCCAAAGCTCCCGCGAGAGCACACATGGGTGCACACACTCCACTGGCCGGCGCACAATCCGCAGCCTTCCTAGGCGGTGAGGCTGAGCACAGAGGCTAAGATGGTTTTCCCACAAGCCCAAGAGGGACTTCAGCTCAGCCCAGGCGGCCCTTGGGACACTGATTGAGGCCCACTGGGACCGCGGGTGAATTTGGCAATAGCGGCCTTGGCTATGGCTTTGAGGGGACCGGGAGAGAATGGGCAGGCAGCCAGTAAAAGGCAGAATCTGGTCAGAAAGGACCTCTTTCGCCCCAGTCGGATGTTTAAAGGGGCAGAGGCCAAATAGAGGGAATAACCGCAGTGTGTCAGGGTAAAAAGTGGGCTGGGGAAGCTGAAGAGCCCCAGCCCCCTCTGCCTTCAGGTCAAAGAACACCCATTGTGACCCCCCTTCCCTAAAGGGACAAGAAGGTCGTTAGGGGTGGGCAGCCTGCACAACAAGAGAGCCCACACATGTCCAAACCAGAACAATGACCCACAAGACATCATGTCCACTGCTCAGAAAGACAATGCACACACAGCATCCCGTAGTTATATTGGAGACATCCTAACATGCACTCCTTGCAGAACTAAGTACATATAAACTGCCCAAAGCACACACAAATATCTACACTATAGACAATATATATGAAAACACATATTGGGCACACACTAATGCACTGTACATGCATTTATACCAAACATCACACACCCACACACACCCCTTTTTATGTAGATCTTGACTGCCTTGTGGAGACCCAGCATTCAAAATTACACACATATACACCACCCAAAACAAGCACACATGCTCCTTTTGCAAGAATCTGTAAGTTCAGAAAGTGCAGTATTGATATTTGTGCAAAGCTGGATAGAAACACAGTTGATGAGAGAGTAATAGATGACAGACAGCCAGATAGACAACTGGCTGGTGAAGCCCAGTAGGGCTGAGGCCCCAAAAGCTAAAGGTGGCTGTGGGGTCTGATAGCCTGTTTTCCGCAGTGGAGGACGAGTGGATACTAGATGCCCCCAACTTGTTTTCTCAGCCAGGTATGGGTTTATCCCATATCCCCAGACAAAAAGTCACCTGTTTCTGGTGACACCAGCCTAGGCCCTTCCAGAGTCACTGTCCAATGGTCCTACCCCCTTTCCTTCCAGCCACCAATTCGAATTAGTTGGCTGGGTAGGGGTCCCATGTCAGACCCTCCACACTCTCTGAGGTAAACACTTCTTTGGGTTTCCAGAACCAAGCTGTGGGTCACGTAGGCGACAAACCACTGAGAAATGAGGGTAGGTGACAGAGCCCCTCACCCCAGACATGACTTTGTGCACCAGAACAGAGGCTCAAGCTGGGAAGGACCCAGACAGCCCCTTCCCCCAGGGTACCTACTACCTGGGTCAGGGTTGTCTGGGACGGCCTGAGCTGTGGCACCCTGAGGTATGTTTCCCCAGGCAGTGAACACACACAAAGCTTCTGACACTGTGGGCCCAGCCACTGAAGGACTTACAAACCAGCAAGGTCTTCCTGATGCCCTGGTTCTAGATAAGGGCGCATGTAGGAACCTTCCCCACCGCCAGGCCTGGCCATCTCTCTGCCCAGCTCGGCTAGTGTAAACCTCAGGACGCTGCAGGGGATGGGGTCAAAAGGAAATCGGAAGTCAAATTAATTTGGAAATGGGTGCAAAATTCCAGGCACGTTTCTCCCTAATCCTCCTTGCTTTGGCAATTGGACTTTCAAATGAAGGCAAGTTTTCTGAAATTACCTCTTTGGCTCCTCCTCGGGTGCAGGCTGCCCTGGCCCAGAGTGACGGAGGCACCGCCAGCCCCGCCAACCCAGGAAACTGTGAGCCCCCCCACCCCACCCCGCGCTGGGTGGGGAGGCCTGGGGTTAGCGGGAACCTGATTAGCCAGAGGTGGTGAACTTTTGGTTTCCCTCTTAAAGTGTAAACTAACTCTGAACTGTCTGAGGCGCTCGAGAGTCTCCGACTGATCCCAAAAGATGGGAAGAAATTTCGGGGAAACAAAGCGAAAGCCATACATGCACGGCAAGTCACAAGGTCACAAAGACTCACACCCGGGGGTGTGCATCCTGATTCTAGGCCCTAAACTCTCCTACCCTCCTCACCCCCACTGCCATCCCCCAGAAAAGACAAAATCTGTCAGCTCTGCTGGAGATGAATGCTTATGTTTGGCAACAGTATGTGTTTCCCCTTTTAAAAAACAAAGCAACAGCTACGCAAGGATGCCAAACATCCCAGGACCCACAAGGGCAGGGGCTGGCTGTAATTCCTGGAGGAACACGCTGCTGGGGATCTCCACAGGGCACCTTGCCGTGGAAGAAACTCGTAACCAGCAGTCGCACCCTCTTCCCGCTCCCTCTCTGGGTTTTGGCCCAGGATTCAGCTTTGGTTATTTTCTGGAGAGCCTGCTCTCGCCACCCACCCACCCCCCAAAAGCTCAGACCCAGCGGTATAACCCTACCCCAGCTCCTGCAGCAGAGGGAAGGCCGGGCCACTGCCTCCAGGAGCTGGGACCAGAGGTTGACAAAAACATCAGGCTGTGGGAATGATAAGAAAATGGAGAATACTGTATTTGCTTTAGAAAGTTTTTACATATAGATAAACACGCAGTTAGGTAACAGTAAAAGCGCCCCACAGGGAGTGAGCAATACCTCCAAAGCAACTAAGAAATACTTGAAATAGCTTTTGCATAAGAATACTACGGTCTCACTCTCTGCTTTCGCTAGCGATGGGGTCCCTTTTCCTAACCCAGCCCTCCATGCCAGGCAGTGATTGCCACGTCAACGCCAGGAATATTGAGTGGGAGGGGAACCCCCAAAAGGAAAGAGACAGGTGAGCGGGAAAGGGGGTAGAAAGAGGGAGAAGAGTGAGAAAGAGAAAGGAAGAGGAGAAAAAGCAATATCATATACAGGCAATTTCTACACATATATTACAAACTGGGAAAATGACCGATCATTAAGATATACATAATTCATATAAAATTTTGAAATAAAAATAAAAATCTGTTACAGTCATAACTATTCTTTTTCCACATTTATAACCAGTACCCACTCAGGCAGTGACAGAAGTGGAGAGAAAAAGGTGCTTACGAAGAAAATGATTGTCTGCTGAACAAAAAAACAGAAGATTGCATCTTGTTTGACCAATACTTGGACTTAAAAACAGAGAGAAGAAAGAGAAAGAAAGAGAGCAAGAGAGGAAAAAAGAGAGAGCAACAAAAGGCGAGGAACATTTGCTATTTCCCTCTCAAAGGAGTTCTCTTTGTACAAATTCGGAACGGAGATGGCGGTTTTATTTTTCCTCTTTTTGTCTGTTTTGCTTTTGTCGTCTTGTCGTCGTGGTGGTGCTCGGTTTTTGTGTAGTCGGCTCTTTTTAAATCGTTTTAAACTAGAGAGAATATTTTCCCAGATACAAATAAATCGTCATGCAGGTGGGGTGCCGGGTCCGTGGGAACCGAAAGGAGAAGCCGTGCTTGTCCTAGAAAGTATACAATTGTCACCTCTTTTATGTTTTCTGCCTGCAACATCAGCGTTTGTGACTGTCTGTTGGCGTCGCGGTCCTTTGGGGTGGCCGTGGTGGTAGATGGTGGTTGGGGGGTTGTTGATGGTTTGCGGTTAATTTGCTATTTTTCTTGGTTTTTATATATTTGTGGCTGGGGTGGGAGAGTATGTGTATGTGTGTATGGTTGTGTATCCTGATTTCGGTTTGTTCTGGGGATGGAGGAGGAAGAGGAGGAAGAGGAGGAGGGCGAGGAGGAGGAGGGGGAAGGAGGGGGAGGGGGAGGAGGGAGGGAGGCCTTGGCTATCATACATCACATTCCGAGTCGCTGGAGGTTACCGAGAGGATGGAGGTGCCGGTGTCCGCGCGCTCCGTCAGGCTGGACACGCTGGTGGTCGGGCTGGCCGCCGTAGACGGCGACTCGGCCGAGCCGTGCGTGGGGCAGCCGGGCTCGGCCAGCGAGCGCATGCCGCTCGGCCCGATGGCCTGGTGCTGGAGCCTGCGGGAGACAGAGAGCGGCGGCCGCCCTGAAACAGCGGCCCGGCCACCCGGCTCCACCGAGCCGCCCAACCGCCGAGCCGCCTCCCCGCACCCGCGCGGGCCGGTGGGCGCCGGGCCTGCAGCCTGGCACGCTCCCCTGACCTCTCCCACCCTGCACCTCTCGCCGCTGCCCCCGACTCGGCTCTCTGCGCACATCTCCGCCTCCAGACACCTGCCTGCTCTGTGAGCTCCGCAGAGCCTCCCCAGCTCGGTTCTTGGCTCTTGGGTCTCCTCCCCGGAGCTCTCCAGAGCTTCCCAAGGCTTCCCAGATGCGGGCCGGTCTCGAAAGAGAGGTAGAAGCCAAGGCCGACCGCCCGGGGACCCCAGGGCGCCAGCAGAAGAGAACGCTAAACCCCGGAGGAGCAGAAGTAGGGGGCTGATGGGGCGCTTCTTCCTCCGCAGGCCCTGGGGCTCCTCAGACCGAGCCGGCTGCCCCAGGAGCTGTCGGGTTCCGCAGTGCATCCTGCGCCTGCTCCCCCAAACACACACCCAGAGCTGTGGGTTGCTCACACACCGCATCTCCCAGACAGAACCGGCTGGCTTTGCTCTCTGAATCCCAGCTCAGGGCACAGGATGGGGGAGAAGAGAAAACAGGGAAGCCGGGGACAGGAAAGTGGGGAAAGAAGAGGTAGAGAGAAAGGAGGCAAAGAAGGCAAGGAGAAGAAGAGAGAGCACGGAGCAGTCTCCAGCTGCCTCTCCCTCTCAGGGTGTATGCTGCCTGAACCAAATGTCTTCGAGTAATCCTAGCAAGGAGGCTTTGGGCTCTCCCCTGTCAGGCGAAGAGGGCTCCACAGGCAGGGGTAACAGGACTATGGGTTCAGGCCTGGGCCACCTGGAACCAAGCACACACCCACTCCGGGAACAAACCCAGCGCCCAGCCACAGGCCACTGTCAGCAGCTGGGGCCCTGCACCCTGCCATCCACCAGGCCCATTGCCTTCCCAGACTGATCATGGACACAGGCTTTCACTCAACTCCCTCCCTTCCTTTTCTTGTCCCTACTACTCCCTTGCCTCTTTGCCATTAGTTCTTTTTCTCCCTACTTCCTGCAGGCCCACCAGCTCTGCTAACAGTCAAACCTAGCACAACTTTGTGACTTTATGGTCAACTTGCCGGCAGCCCGGCTTATCCTGCCGGCTTTCCATCTTAGCAGATCAAGAGGACGCGACTTGGCTCGGGTAGGAGGGCGAGCACGTCTCCCCTAACCCCCAACCCACGTAAGCTAGGCCTCTCCTCCACTCCCAGCCCGGCTCTCCTACTTGCGACCCGGCAACGTGCAATGCTTCGGGAAGGAAGCGCGCAGCGCGGTGGCCGCCAGCCTTTTCTCTTTGTGGCAGGGACCCCAGTACAGTTTTCTCTCCCTCGTGTTGATGGATTTTCCCTCTGGTTTTTGCAGTGCATGAATATAACAAGTGGTCATCCAGAACCTGGACAGCAAAGAGAGCTTTCCTTCCTTTCCAGGCTCTGGAGGAGTGCCAAGCTGGGTCCGGGGCTGAACAGGCGGGCGCCCGTAAGGCTCAGGGCTGGAGGCTCCCAAGTGCTAGGACCAGGGACGTTGGGCCCTAGGGGCCTCACACATAACCTTCTCCCTGAGGAAAGCCCCTCTCGGGCAAAGCTACCAATAAACCTACAACCCGCCCGTCTTAACGCGCGCGGGGCAAGTGGGAACTTTCTTCGACTGACCAGGGGATAGCGGCTTCTCTGGCGCTCGGTGGCCGCCTCATCATCCCGCGCCCGCCCCATTTCAACCCCTCTCCCCCGCCCCCGGCCCCGGAAGCGGTAGCCAGGCCGCGGGCCCCGCCACTGACCTGTTCTTAGCCGCCGCGGCGCGGTCGCGCTGCCGCCGGTTCTTAAACCAGTTGCCTACTTGTGTGGGAGTGAGGCCGGTGGCCTGCGCCAGTTCGCGTTTCTTGCTGGGGTTGGGGTAGGGGTCCTGCAGGTACCACTCCCGCAGCAGGCTCCGAGTCCGCTCCTTGAAGCAATGCGTCTTCTGCTCGCCGTCCCAGATGGTGCGCGGCAGCGGGAACTTCTTGCGCACGCGGTACTTGTCCACAGGGCCGAGCGGGCGGCCGCGCAGCTTCTCAGCCTCCTGGTAGTGCGCCTCGAGCCACATGGCCTGCAGCTTGCCGTGAGACTCCTTGGTGAACTTATGGTTCTCCAGGATGTGGTAGAGGTCGCGGAAGTTGCCCGTGTGGAAGGCGACCACGGCGCGCGCGCGCAGGATCGACTCGTGCTTGTTGATGGCCTCGCACGCCCCTGGGGCCACGGGCAGAGACCAGAGGAAGCGGCCCAGCCGCTCGATGTCGCCCGTCTCCTCCAGCGTCTCGCAGACGCTGGCCACCTGCTCCGGCGAGAAGTTGAGGGTCGGCAGCTGGAACATGGACAACTCTTCCGGGGGGGCCCTGGAGCCGCCGCCGCCGCCGCCTGCTCCGCCAGCACCGCCGCCTCCCGCACCGTTCCCGCTGCCGCCGCCGCCGCCTCCCGCGCCGCCGCCTCCCGCACCGTTCCCGCCGCCGCTACTCGCCAGAAGTAGGGAGCGGTGGTGAGAATCGGCGAAGTTTGGCAACAAGAAGTGGGAGGAATAGAGGTCTAGGGGGGAGCGGAATACCATGGACTGACCTGAGAGGAGAGGAGAAAATTCAGGGAGAGGGAGAGAGAGGGGAGGAAGAGGACAGGGGGGATGAGGACCGAGAGGAGGGAGAGGAGAGGGGGGAGGAGGTGAGGGAAAGGAGGGGGGAGCAGGAGGAGGAGGAAGGGGAGGAGGAAGGGCGTAAGGGACACCCACACCCTACACACATCCACACGCACACACACCCGCGCAGCCACATAGAGAGGGAGGAAGGAGAGTGGCCCGGTGCGCGCGCGCAGAGAGAGAGCCCGAGCGAGAGAGAGGGAGAGGGAGAGAGAGAGAGCGAGAGCCAACCACCGCCGAGTCAAGATTCAGCGATTCCACAGCAATCGCCCTAATGACAACAGCCTCATAATATCTCCCCTAAATCCACAGTGAGTGCAGCATTGAAACATTTTGTTTCGCTTTTCTATTGGTCTGCGGCGTGTCGTTGTGGCGTTGCCACGGCAACCGCTGCCAATCACTGTCAGCCCTGCCAATCAATACCGAGAACGTAAGGACGGTTTTACCACTTAGCCAGAGTGCGGGGGGGTTGGGGGGGAGGAGGAAGAAGGGGGTGAAGAGATTTTTTTTTAATCTTTGCAACTCTTAATCTCGCCACTTCCCTCTCCTCTTTCTCTCTCCCCAACCTCTCTGCTTTTCTCGCTCTGAATCCCCTTCTGCTCTCTTCCCAAAGAAGTTGATCCAGAAATTCGAAAAGCCGGGGCACAGAGTTGTTGAATGGGATGAGCAATTGGGGGGGGCGGTTGTTGGGAGACGAAAGGCTCCTCACGCCGCCCTAAGACCAGAGGGCCAGCCGGCTAGGAGAAGCCGCGCGCCAGCCGAGCGGACACGGTTTGCACATGGTGTGCACGTCGGGCCGCCTCTTTCTGCTTATGTGAGCACTAATAGCGGCGCGGAAGAAAGGAGAGATGAGATCATGGGGCCCACCGCGCGTTGACCCCGGCCGGTCTGGCCAGGACGCCCAGGATCCGGGTTCCCGCGGGACGTCTGGCACCCTCCGCGCACTCTGAGATCCCGGGAGCTTGCGCCCAGGACGCAGGGTGCCGAAGGCCGCTCTGGCTGCCTCGGTCAGTGCTCACCGGCCACACACACCCCAAATCCCTCTGTATCTGTTCCGGCTTCTCTTTGACACAGCCCAGGAGCCTCAGTTTCCCCCATTACCCTGTATTTTAAAATAACAACAGTTGAAATACCAGCCCACTTTTCTCCGCCTTAAAAAGCAGCCAGTCTCTTTGTTTCGCCCCCAGACTTGAGCCGCCTCCCGGATGAGGTGAGGAAGCCGACTACGGGGGCGGGAACCCTCTGGTCCCCGGGGAGCCTGCAGATGCTGTCCCCCTCCAACGCAGAAGGAATTCTGGGCTTGCCCGCTTGCCCCAAAAGAGCACTCAAACTTTAGAAGCCGGTCCTGAGGAGGCAGGCCTGCAAACTGCTTGCTTGCTCATACTGTAAAGAAAAGAAAAGAAAAGAAAAGAAAAGAAAAGAAAAGAAAAGAAAAGAAAAGAAAAGAAAAGAAAAAACTAGCTTATTTCTCTAAGGAAGGTACCATCGCCAGCCCAAAACAGATCTCAAAAGGCCCATAGAATGTTAGGGGGCCCTCCCTCTGACCACTACCACCCCCAAGCCGGGCATAAGTATTTATTCTTAGATATGTTGCTTTTAAGAAGATGTAATCAGCATCTTGAGCCGGGCCTCCCTTTGTGAGGCTTCTGTAGCTATGGAAGTGTGATTTACGCAGATTTGTCCGGGTCAGAGACGTCTTTCCCCGCGCACTGTGTATATTTAGACAGGCCTCGGTTTGGTGTTAAAAAGTGTATATTTTGAATGGATTCACACACAGTAGCCAACAATGCCCGCATTGTCGGCCCGTGTACAACGCGTATTGAAACACAGCGTCCAGACTTCAACTAATCTGCCCTCAATAAAGCTGAAATAATTATCCTAAGCTGCCTTTCCAGAAGAAAAATCATTGAGGAATTCAAAACTTTTTTTTTTTTAAGATCTTTTCTGCATTCCGACGCAGATCTGGGGGCGAGGCGCCGGTCCGCACCGCTTTGGAGATCTCAATGAGTGAGGGGAGAGAGAGATCGAGAGAGAATTTAAATGGGAAACCTGACGTGACTGGGGCTGTGAGTGTCCCAACCCCTAAGCTCCGCTCTCTGGCCTAGCTTAGGCCGTGACTCCCTCAGCGCCAGGCTTTCTGGGCCCAGAAGTGAGAGCGCCCTGGAGGCTGGAGAGCCGCAGGGAGGCTCCGCGGTGGGCTAGCGGAGCTGCGGGCCCACCCGGTCTGATGCAGCCTAGGATGGCGGGCTCTAAGGGAGATATTCACAAGGAGAAGAGCGACCCAGCCCCAATTCAGGTGTCTCTCCCCTCCATATTTCTTCCTCCTCACCCTGAGTCCTTTTCCGCTCGGCTACGAAGTTCTGGGAGGCCGTTCACTACGGGCCCAAAAAGAGCCCAAAGGTTGGGACACAAAAACAGACACTTCATCTTTTCTTCTCGATCCCTTTCTCTCCTAGGGGAAGGATTATAGGCTGAGGGGTGGGAGGGGGACAGGGCAGGAGGAAGCAGGGGAGGAAGGAATGAAAAAGGGGAGGGGAGTGGGTATTGTACCGCGTGTGGGGGGAGAATTCCTACGGGTGGGTTTCCGAATATTGTGTTCAACTTTTTGAAAGCAGCTCGTGACCCCGAAACTGCATCCCCCTGAGCCGGGGACCAAGGCGCCGGGCGGGCTGGTGAACCCAGCAAGTCCCCTCCCCATCCCTGCACGCACGCACGCACACACACACACACACACACGCCTCCGGGTGGGGGCAATCCGGCCTCTCCTCGAGGCTGCTGGGTCAGCCCGGGAGGGAGCCTGAGCAGGTGCCGCGGGCTCGGCCGAAAGCGCTGGAATCGAAAACGTAGCCATTCGGAAGAACTGCGGAAAGTGAGTCCGCTCGGCAACACCCCCGCTCGGCCCCGGCACCCCATCTGCTCGGGTGGCGGCCGCGGCTCGGGAGCGCAAAGCCTGGAGGAAGGAGGCGGCAAGGCGCGCAGCTTTGTGCGCTGGGACGCGCCGGGCGAGGCTGGGCGAGAGCAGCCCCGAGCTGTCAGCGCCTCCCGGCAGAACCGAGCTCCGCGACGCCCACCCAGCCCACCTCACCGCGCGGTCGCCGACAGCACCTCTCCGCTCTTCCCCGAAGTATCACGCCCGCCGTCCAGAGCTCTCGTAAGTTGAGAGTCCCGAGAACTGGGGAGGGAGACGGGACGGCGGGTCCTGGCGGCGGGCAGTGGGACTGGCTCCCGGCGGGGCTGGGATCGCCGGCTCAGCAAGGTCTCGGTCTAGGGGTGCTGAATGTGTGTGTGGGAGAGGTTGGAGCACAGAGCTTCCCTTCCCAGAGTCCCAGGCCCTAGGCATTGGAGCGTAGGGGAATAGGAGCAGAGGGGCCTCAGGTTCCCTGGCCCAGGCCGCCCTCCCGGCTGTCCCAGGGCCGAGGCGTTGGGTAGCGGCGTCCGGGAGGCGATCCTGGGGGATTCCCGGAAGCGGTGGCATGCAGCGGGCACTGCACCCCGAGTGTCTCAGAGTGGGGGAGATCGGGGAGGGGAGGTTAGTCCGTGGGGCCTCTGGGCCTCCTCTGCCCGCCGGCCTCTCAGACTCGGAGATCTGGGACTTGGGATAGGTACAGACCGAGGTCACCTGCGGGAAACAAAATTGTCGCCTTCGTCCCCGCTTCAATCCTGGTCCCAGCGACCTAAAGGACAGCGTTCAGGTAGTGCAGGGAGAAAACAGAGCGTGTTGGCTGTAGTGACTTCCCCGTACCTGCTTACTAGGATCTGCTAGACATTTATTTACAAACGTCAGTCCTCAACCTCCGCCCTGGGAAAGTCTCAACTCGACCGGGAAAGGGGTCTAAGAGACCCCACTCTCTTCCTGTTTGGGGTCACAGGGAAATTCAAGGGGTCTGCAGGCCTCCAGGAAAGGCAGCTGCACACACCCTGCCTCGCTGGCCCAGGAAAGGTTTGCCCTGGGGGGCAAGGCCCCTTCTGGCCCCGGGAGGCGGGAGCTGGCCGGGTGGCCTGAGGTCTGGGCCTCCCCGCAAGTAGCAAACTGAGGCGCTTGGCGCCGGCGGCCGGGGAGGGCGCAGGAGAGTGCAGCTCGCGGGCGGGGAGGCCGCGAAGCCCTTCAAGGACCCTGATTACTTTCCTTTGAATAAAAACAACAACAACAACAACAACCGCTCCCTCCCCGCGCCCCTGCTCCCCGGCTTAGCCTCCGGGGACCAGCACTCGGAGCAATTGTCCCCCCGACAGTAAATACAGCTCAGTTGCCTCAACTTTCTCGGCGCATAAAAGTTCCCGGCGTGCGGGGAAATTTGAATATTTGATCAGCCCCTTTGAGTGACCCTCATTAGCCCGGCGCCCTGCTAAGGCCCCGGCATTGCAAGAAAGCTGCTGGGCCCGGCATTTGTACGCCTTGTTAGCGCCGCTTAATGAAGCCGCCCCTACGGCTGAAAGACGGCCTCCTGGGCCGGCGGCGCGCACCTCTAGGCACCCCGCTCCGCCTAATGAGTCCCGCAGCCCGCTGAAGGCCCCTCCGCCGCCCACATCCTCACACAAGAGAATTTTGGGTCTGTCTTGAGCCCCAGCACCTCCTGCTGCTAGGTCCTGGAGGGTGGGCACAAAAGAGGCCTAGCCGACTGTGGGGACCCAACCCAAAAGACAGCTGCATGGGGACGTGGGGGATGCGAGCCAAATGGGATGGGGGGTGAAGTGCAGCTTTTATAGCCTCAGGCTCAGGCCAGGGGGTACACAGTCAACCTCTCTAAAGAGGGTCAATTTGAAATCAATCTCCCCAGTTCCTTATCATCAAGGGGACTAATATTGGAGTGTCAGAGGGTGGGTGCCCAGGGGAGGGGAGGGCCAGTTTTCCTTCTTCCTTTCCATCCTCCACAGTTCCCAAATTCCTATGGTCTCCACTGCCCAGGAGAATCCTTAGGGTGGACACTTTCCTGACAGCCAGAAGGGGCATGTTAGAGCTTGCATTTGGGGAAGGATGGGTGGGCTTGACTCCCCAAACTATCATTGCCCCCACCATCCACAAATCCCAAGCGCTGTCAAATGTTATGACAGTTGGCACTGGGGAACACAGGGAATCACAGCCTGCCCCCCTTACCCCCCTCCCACATGCACACCTCAACCAGCCTCTCTCTAGTATCACTTCAGTCCCTGGGAGATCAGAAGAAAGCACCTAGGCAGGTGCATCCTGTGCAGTGGCCACTGGCTGTTAGAGTGAGACTGGGCCTGGGAGAGAGGAAGAGGAGAGAGCTCAGGAAGGCAGGGCAGGGGTAAAGCTTTCATCTACCTGTCCTTTCTGGATGGGGCAAGTTACACAGTTGTCCAGCAAATATAAGGAACCATATTGGTAATTGTGCTTCAGCCCTTAGGTAGAGTAGACTTCTTCCCCTTTCTGCCCCCCACTCCCAACTGCCCTTTTCCCTGGACAGTTGTAGATCAAAGACCTTTCTCATTCCCTCCATGCCCATCCAGCCCTTGGGCTCTTAAAGTTTATTTCCTGGGGAGCCCCACTCAGGGCCTTCTGAATTCTGAACCCCAACCCCAGCTACCACCCCCACAGCACAGGTCCACAGTCCCCAGACACATGCAGGCCTGTCCAGGGCAGTCCACTTTTGCCAAAGAATGGGACCTGGCCACCAGCCCTCATACCTTGTGCAAAAAGGCCAGGTAGGCCCTGAGGACAGCAGAGCCTGGTAAAGCCATCTAACGCACTCATTCCCTTTCTCTCCTGCAGCAAAACAGGCATGCCTCATTCCCATTCCCCATCCTACTACCCCTTAAGTCCAGCCCAAACTGACAATCTTTGGGGACGATCCATGTGCTGGGCAAAGAGGGCGCCCAGGCCTTGACCCTCCCAAAGGGCGAAGATAGGGGACAGAGCTAAGGATGGGTGCTTTGGGAGAGAAAGGGGGCCTGAGGAGGAGGGTGGAACCCAGTCCTGGGGCCCTTAGACCGGGCCCAGCAATTGCTCAGGGGAGGAGTTGAGTGAAGGGGGCAGGGAGTCTGCGGGCATCGGTTGGGTCAATGGGGGCCTCGGGCGCCAGCGTGGGGGGGTTGATCCGGAGGAGAGGGGCGAGGAGGCGGGGGTCAGGGAGAGCGCGGGGCGGGGGTGGGGGTGGGTTGGTGCGGCTCTTTAAGAGTCACACGGCTGGCAGGAGAGGCGCGCGGTCCGGTCCTGGTGGCGCACTGACCCCGAAGGGGATTTAGCGGGAAGACAGCGGCTAGGCTCCGGGGGCTTTGTCCCTGTGCTCCCGGAAAGGCCGAGGCACAAGAATAAGGAGCGGCCGCAGCACGAAAGGCCGCACGAAGGCGGCGGTACCGCTGCTCTTGACTTCTGAGCAGGACTTAGAAAGTCTGCTCCAGCTTAAGCCGAGCTGCAGGTGCTGGGCCCTGAGTGCCGAGTCCGCAGACTGGGAGGTCCGGGCCTTCGAAGCCAAGAGATGTGGGATGAGAGGGGCTGGGGTGGCGGGTGACCCGCAAAGTCACTCTTAGCTCTACAGTTGCCAGGACCCAGCGCTGAGCGGCGAGACTGATGGGCAACGTCGGGCATGGCCAGCGAGAATATTTTCTGTTTCCACCTTCGGGTTTTGGTTTTGTGTGCCCATCCCGCGCAGCTCCGGAGCCTGCCGACCCCAAATGGATTCTCAACAGGTGCCGGGGTAAGTCGGTTTAAAGAAATTCTTGTATTCGCAGAACCTCCCCGAACCCCTTCCTTTTCTCCTCCCATCCCACACCTCCCACCCCCGGCCAGCCTAAGTTCCCAGGCGCACCTCCCGCAGGCGTTGGCAGGAGGAGGGGGATACGGACGCGGCACCCTCTCCCTGGGGTTCTTCGGGCTCTGGGTTATAGCCCAGGAAGGCTGGCGGGCGGTCCCCGCGAAGCTCCACCCTGTGTTCCCCGGGCCCCGTCACCCTGGTCTGGGCCCTGGCGCCCCGAGGTCGCGAGAGGAGGTGTGAGGTGGGGGAACGTGGCTACGCCTCCCAAGCGAAGCAGGCGGAAAGGGGGGCGGGGAGGGGGACCCCGTGGCCCAGCGGCCATTGTGTGGGGGTTTGCGGAAGGAACCCAACTATTCGCCTTTTTTATGAGACAGCCCGGATCTGCCCAGAGGAACCGGCTCCAGTCGTACAATAGCTGGCAGAAGAGAGTCTCGGCAGTCGGAAGGTGGGGGTGGAAGGGGAGAAAGGAGGGGTTGGGGAGAAAGAAAAGAAAGGCAAAGGCAAGAAACCCAGGGTATCCGAAAAGTCGGAAAATGTCCCCAGAGCGCGCGGGAAACACAGAGATATGCGCTCTCTCACAGGCGTGCCCTCTCGCGCGCTCTCTCTGCCTCTCGCACACACACTTACACGCATACTCACACCCACCCCACACAGGTAGTCCACGAACGCGGTCCCAAGGTCCCGGCCAGCGCGGTCTTTGGTTGTGCGGGTTAAGAGTCTCGCTTGCCCAAGCCCAGCGCCAAGCGGAGCCGCCCTCCCAGCCTTGGCTGCCAAGAGCCTTCCTTCCCCGCCGCCCGCCCGCTCCGGGTGAATGGGAGATCCTGGAGGGCTCCTGGGAATGTGGCGCAGGGAGGATCTTACCTGCAGAAAGGTAAGGGAAGCCGGGCGCAGCGAGCAGAGGTGGATAAATATTCATTAGGAAGTGTTGGTGACTCCTTTTAAACCTCGCGGCGCGCTTTCTCGCTCCTATCTCTCTTTTCCTCCCTCCCTCTGTCCTCTTGTGAGGCTCTCTCCCCCTCTCGCTCTGTCTTCCCCCCACCCTTTCCTGCGAAATGCCGAGTGGATCCCGGTCTAGCTAACCTGTTGGGAAGCCTGAGCCGCAGGCAGCGCCTCCACAGCTGTTTGCCTTCGCTCTTGGGGCGCGCGTTCCCCCATTCTGCTTCCCTCCCTCCTCTCGCCCAGCCCCTCACCCGCTCCTAAATTACTACATCATTAGCTTTATTTTCGGGGGTGGGGGGAGGGCAACGGCGCACCTCTTCATAGCAGGGCTAAAAGCCGGCGCTCTCAGAGGCAGCCCCAACTCCATCCCCACCTCACCCTCACCCATCCCGTCCTGTTTCTTCTTCCCTCTTTCCATTCCCCCCTCCATCCTGTATCAACCCAATTGCCTCGCCATTCCCCCCTCCCCCCCCCACCGCATATCCAGATCCCAGGCTGGACAGGCAGTGAGATGAGATGCTTGGTTGGTAGGTGCAAGGCGCCGGGTTGCAGCTACACCGAGCCCTGGGTGTGGGGGCAGCTCTCCAGATTCCCCTTCGCTACCTAGTTTTTCCTGCCTGACCTTGGGTGGGCGAATCCAGTAGCTGGGGCCTTCGGATCAGAACCCCGGGGCGCAATCAAACGCCTCAGCCCGCCTGGCTTCAGAGCCCCAGGCCTTGGCTGTACGGCAGGGCCTAGGAGGCCACATGCGGGAGGGGAGAGGTAGCCACATTTTGTGCGAATGAGCAGGAGAGACAGACCAACCAACGACTCTTTATGAACAGATTGACCTGAAGTTAGCCGCAAGTCCGCAGCTTTCTCACACTCGCGAGAAAAAACACTTATATGATCCAAGGAACGCACAAATCCCCACATAATCCCTGGCGGAAGCGCTTGCAGCCGCAGGCGAACACGTGAACAGCACACACCCCCATCCCCACCCCCACCTCCAGCCCCCAGCCCCCAGTCCCCAGCCCCTAGAGTCGGGAAGGGTGGTGGGCACTGGAGGCTGCTCCCGGCGGAGGGATACACAGCAAGACAACGCCGAGACGGGGACTGCCACTCTTCTTGGTCATCCTTTTTGGTCTCCTTCCTCCCCGCTCCAGGCTCCTAGGCCATTCCAGGGTCCCTGAAAGATGGCGCGGTCCCGGAGTACTTGGGGGTGGCCGGAACGCGCGCTCCAGCAGCGGGCTGAGCTCTCGGTGCGTTGGTGGGGGCGGGAGGAGGGGCCGAGGGCGGGCCCAGACCAGTTCCCAGTTACAAATAGGGCTGCTCCCGGGAGGCCGAGGAGACTTGTGCCCCCCAAAAGCTCAGCTCTGTCTTCCTGAGGTCCTATAACTCCCACTGTTGGGTCCTGCAGCCTCCCCACGGCTGCAGGCGCACTCTGTAGCGAGGTGGCCCGGATGGGGGGTGCGGCCACTCCCCCCTGCGCCTTCCCCTCTTCCCACATTCTGCCGGGCCTGGTCACGATCCACCAGGAGAGGTCCCAGAGAATGGCTCGACCTTTCCCAAAGGGGAGACACACAGGATCGTCGGAAGTTGGGCAAATGAAGTCGTAAGAGAGGCCTAGAGAGCCCTGGGCCCGGGAAGCCTTATCAACTTTGTACCCCACGCAAAGCCCGCGTTCGCACTTGCACACCTCCTCCTCCCACGAAGACCCAGCCTATTGCCCACGTCTGAGCTCAGGCTCAAGCCAAGCTACCTGAATGTGCTCACGAACGTACATGCTATTATACCCGAATACGCACAGAGGAATTAGAGGAACGCTAACGCATGTACACACAGAATATGAGGAATAAAGAAGTGTCCACAAGCAGAATTATTCGAGCGCGCAGTGCACGCCCAATTATCCAGATGCAGACAAACGCCGCAGTGCCCGCGCGGAGTGACCCCCGCCACACAGGGAGAAGGGCAGAAAGCTGCACGCAGGGGGCGCGGGTCGAAACGGGATGCGTGAAGGCGGCAACGCGCTAGAGGGACTTTGGCTCCAGAGAGAGTAACTTTGTTGAGTTGACTGGATGAAAGGTTTCGGGTCAAGGGCTGGCTACTAGAAAGAATACCGCATCCTCCCCAAAGTCAATCCTTTATTCTTCCCCTCAGCCCGGCTGGGGATACCTAGACGAGGACAAGTCCAGGAAAAATTCGTTTTGACCGAGATCGTTTGTTTATTATTGGCCTAGGAGGTTGCGTTGTGAAGGAGAATTGGGTGGAGAGTGTAGACGCGGCCCCCGCTCACTGCCGGGAGAGTCCTAATTCCCAGTTGAAATGGGAGGGCCCTTATTTAGCTCTTTTCACTACTCTTATACGAAATTCAGTCTTTAAAAATAACCGTTAGCTCAGCTCCACACCCTCCCACAATACACGTCCACTCTAATCCCCTGCACATCAAATAAACCAGCAAAACAAGCTCCAAAGCAAACTGAAATACTTGGTTTACTAAACAATTGTCTTTGTTAGATATTGGGAAGTTCTGGTCCCCTGCTCCCCGGTCCCGGGCAGAGCTCGCAGTTCCGCCCAGCTGGGGACCAGGGCGGCGGGGATGGGGGTGGGGGCCTAGAAGAGTTCCCGGAGTGGCCCCGCGGGCAAGGCCTCAGTGAGAGCGCAGCGCTGGTTTTCGGAGCCGGCTGGGTTAGCCTGCCCAGCCCCGGCGTGAGTTCCCGGGACAGAGGCCACAGCGGGGTTTAGTACAGAAGAAGCAGGCTCGCTGGGAGCAATTCGCCCTCCCTTCCGCTTCACACCCCCCTCGCCAACTTCCTCTCTTCAGAGCACCTTTTCTGAGCCTCCCTCTCGTTTGAAAGTAGAGGGCAAGACCGGAAAGATTTGTTTAGACAAAAAAATAAAAAGGACTTTCTGGGGCAGCAAGTCGGATGACCACCCTCCAAGGGCCAAAGGAGGGGATGTCTGGCTGAAGAAATGAACCACCCGGAAACCGGAGCCGAAGGACACATTACAGCACATGTAGTTGCCCCAGAAAGGGTGGGGAAGAATTTTTCCCCTTTGTCCTTTTTATTTTTCCAGATACCCTTGATACCTGGAAATTTTAGCAATAGTTTGTTATTGTGGATGTTTTGAACAATAAAGAGTGAAAATCACTTTAAAGTCAATTAATCTTTTCTGTGGAAGGGCAGTTTCTTCCAAGGCCATTTTTCTTTCCCCAGATTTGTTTTTCGTCATTCCGGAATGAGAGTGCACCTGCTGAGACACCACGAAAAGGGACGGTGACAGAAAGAGAGAGAGATGAATAAGGAGAACGTCACCCCCAAATCCAAAGTGTAACTTTCATTCTGCGTAGCTGAGATTCAGAACACCAAGAAGCAAATTTGTTTACAGCCGGGTAACCCCCCCCCCACCTTTTGGGGCGATTTACCTAGAGCCTTCCATTAATAAATAACAGTCAACATTTTAGAGTTGGCGGTGTTTGCTGATACTTAATTCTACAACAATCCTCAAACTCGGGATTTGCTTGTCTGGTTTTAAAAACTGTTTGCAAGTACAGGGCTATGCGTGTTGCACATTTATCGCTCAAGCAGAAAAGCAGCTCGTTTTCTCATAGCCCCAAATGCCCCGTCTGCAGTCACTGGCACTGGAGCGAATTTATTTTTCTCGGTTTTTCTCAAACGCCCTTGTCACATCTGCCAGGGCCACAGGGTTTAGGACAAGACCGCGGAGGTTTGTTACCTCTTGAGTGGGGCGCGCTGTGTTGTTAGCTTTTTGTTGCTGTTGTGAGGAATTCTCAGAGATTGTGTGGTTTTTCTCTCTTTCTGGCCCCAAATAAGCCGACTAGAGTTGCCCGCGCCTTCCCCGGCAGGAACTCGCCTCCTGGAAACAAACTAACCATTTCCACTGCCCTGGGCAAAGGGTTGAAAAGTGTTGTCCAGATCAGGGTTGGGTGGGAAAGTGAGTTTAGTGGGGCGGAGGGTTGCGGAACCGGGAGGGGACAACCATCACCTTCAAAAATAAAATAAAATAATAAAATAAATCTCTAAATACCACTTTTAATTCCTTCCATGAACAGTGTCAACGCTCTAGAGAGTCCGTCTCACCTCCAAAGGTGTCTTCACCCCGGAGGGCCCCTGCTCCCAGGCGCAGCCCCACGCTGGGCCCACGCGCCGGAGAGAAGGTGCTCCGACGGCAAAAATCCCATACATTTTTAACTACAGTGATTACTAAATTAATTGCAGGCACTAAGACAGATGTCAAAACGTCTTGAAAATGTTTATCTGTGAATAATTGAGAAGGTGGTGGGACGCATTATCTGATTGTGTAATGAAATATGTATGAGGAACAGCTGTTTGCAAGAGTCCCCTCCCGCTGCCTTCTCAGCCGGGGCCCTTTACTCGGAATCAGGAGCCGCGGCGGAGTTGGTCGCCCACTTCCGTCCACTTGGGAGCTAGCTCGGGCCCTCCCGGGTTGCTGGCCGCGCTGTGGCTCCTACGCGCCCCGGAGTTCGCCCGTTTGCTGGCGAAGGACATCAGCATGGAGTCGCCCCTCGGCCCCGCTCTTTTGGTTCTTGTGTCAGGCTGAGGCTTAACCGCCGGCCCAGCACTCCCTCGCGCCTTCGGGGCGGGCAGCAGGCTCGGCCTAAGCGACCCAAGGAAAGCCCGGGCGGCGGCGGCCGAGATCCGGAGCCCCCAGCGCGTCTGGCGTGCGCCCGCCGAGCAACCGGGCCTGCGCGGGAGGCCAAGGCCCCGAGCCCCGAGGCTCAGCGGGGCGGGACCGGGGTCACCGCGGGGTGACCGGGCTCCCGAGAGGGCTTTGTTCCGCGCTCTTGCTACACCGCGCATTTCCTTCCATCCCCAACCGGCCCCCACCCCCAGCCTCCATGCCCCGGCCCTGTTTGTTTTTCCAGGCAGGCATCCTTCACCTCTACACGCAAACAGCTCTCCGGGGCTGCGTCAGCGGCCCGAGGCGAGGGTCCAGGGCAGGCCCGAGCCCACTTGGGTCCAGCGAGGCGACTTCTAGCCTCGCAAGAAGCGGGGTGAGGGAGGGAGGAGAGCTAAGGCCTTTCTGGAACCGGAGCGGCAGGGCCCGACCCGGCGAGAGGAGGCTGCCCAATGGGGTACCTGCCTCGGCGGGCGGAGAAGGCCGGAAGGCCGGGCTCGGAAGGGCGCAGGAGGCCTGACCACCTCAGTTCCTTGCAGTCCCCCGCCCCATCCCCCAGCTGTGCAGGGCAGGGGCGGCGGTGTGGGGACCAGACGAGGAAGCCATGAGGGGCCCCATCACGCCTGGGCCTTAAATGCAGTGTTAACAATATGGAAAAACCCGGTGACCCCCGGGCAGCGGAACCATGTCCTGCACGCGGCGCTTTCCGCGGTCTCCAGCCCAGCAGTGGGCCCGCCAGCGCCTCCACCTCAGCCGCCGCCCGGCCCCTCTCCTTCCCGAGCCCACGGTCGGGTCCGCAGTCCCTGGCGCCCAGGAAGCCTTGCCTCGCAACCCCAGCCGCTCTGGCCCTTCCGGATCCGCGGTCCCTGAGCGCTCGGGGACAAGGGCCAGGGAGGAGAAGTGAGTCCAGCTCCCCAGTGCCGCGGCGCCTGGTTCGCGAGCATCTCCACGGTCTCCGCGGCTGACCCGCAGAGGAGATGCACTAGTGCGTTTTTTCTCGCGCGTCCCCCTTTTTTCCTAATCCCTTATGCTTTTATTCTAATCCTACACATTACAGTTAATCTGTAATGATACCGCTTCGGAGGAACCTGTTGCATACGAGGCACGGTAATTTGTAACCTTGGAAACAGTTTAAAATAAAGATTATAGCAGTGATGTCAATTGTGTTTATTCTCCGCGCCGGGGGTGGGTTGGGGGAATGGCAGCCCCTCGGCGGAGAGGACCGAGTTTCGGAGAGAGGGGAGCCAGGCGCCGGGAGCAGAGCGGAGCGGGCGGGGGTCCGGGAGGCGGCCGAGCAGCCAGAGCCGGCTCAGGTTGTTCCCATCCGGCGCCTGATGTCTTTTGAGTTTTCCTTTCGGGAAATAGCAAGGCGTAGAGAGAGGCGGACGGTTTGCACGACTGCGGAAAACTCGGTGTGAACTTGAGCCACTGGGTATTCCGAGTTAGCCCGGCCTTGGGCGCTCGGGAAAGTGAAGCCGCGGAGAGCACAGAAAAAGCGGCTCGCGGGACCCTTGAGCTGCGGGAACGCTGTGCAGCCCCTGTGCGGATCACTCGGGGCTGCTTCCTTCTCTGTTGAACGCACTCGGAACCGCAGCAGCCACCACCAAAAATTGCTCAGAAGCCGGAAGCAAAATTAAACATAATTGCTTTTATTTATCTATTGCTTTTATATTATTAAAATATTTTTAGTTACATTTTATAAAATACCATCCAGTCTGATTATTACCTGCCATGTCTGTTGATCTGCTCCTTGTGTATTCAGCACAGCAATATTAACAATTAAGAAAAAAGCACATCTTATATATTGTATCTGTCAAGATAGGTTACAATTTCCATTAACAAAAAAAACATTATTCTTGTTGAAGAAGCTATGAAGCATATCTTTCACGAGCACTTTATTAATAATCATAGTTGTCAAAAAGAATTAGATATGCATAGATTGTAGATGCAAAGGAAATATTAGATGCACAGAATAAAATATACAGTGGGATTGAGGCATAACTATTTTTCCTTTTTAAATAAATTTTTACTGAGTTGAAAAAAAACTGAGCTATTAAGCTTACTTAAAAGATGGCTTTGTTGGTTTAATTATACTGTAGTTATTTTATAAATATGTTTCAAAGGAAGCTTGCCATATTGCATGTCAATGAGGACTGTAAAGAAAAGCTCACAAAAGCTAATGCATACCAAATACCAAATTTTAGTCATTAGCATTCCTATTTATTACAAACTAAAGGAACCTATTAGCAGACAAGAATTTCTATTTAGCTAGCATTACGATGTTTGGCCATTAAAAAAAGAAGGGCAAAGTATATAGTATTCTCCCCCCGCCCCTTGGAACTATACGTTCTTTTTGCCTAGAAGCTCATGGGAGTTATCGGAAGATGCTTCTGATTGGGGAAACACGATTCTACAGTGGGAATGGGCCAGAGGGCTCAGAACCCCTATTTTTAGTTATGGAGCTTAATGCTATTCATTTGGAAGCGAGAACAGTGCTGGGCTGGGGCTGTGCAGCTCTTGCTGAGGGCTGCGTAGTAACCACAGCTCGCGAGGGGCTCTTTGTCTTTAATTTGTGTCATGAGCATATGCAAATTAATTGTTTTCATCTGGGAGAGAGCGTGGATAGCAACGGTAATACTGCTTTTGTTTGAATATTAAAATTTCCTTAAATGCTCCCTAGACAGGGTACTTCTCCCAATGCGAATTCCCCTAGGAGGAAATCCCACAGCTTCGGTGAATACATGCGCATTAATTCTAGAAACACACACATGTAGATTTGTCATTTCAAAACCACTTCCTTTGAATAAAAAGGCAATTCTGCTAACACCAGAGTTAAATGAATATATAAATATTTTTTTTCTGAATACCTATTTGAGAGAGAAAAACTTTTCAACCTTTCTTACACTTAGGAATGTTAAAGATCTTTTTCTTCTTAAAATCAAGGGCTGACATTTTTTTCCTAATTGGGCAGGGGAACAAATAAATTTTACAGCAACTGAAGTGAAGCATTTGAAATAAAAAGAAGGGTTGTATTTTGAATTAGGTTAGGTGAGTTTTGTTTTATAAAGTGTTCAACAGGAAAAATAATAGTTAAATGAGCTTGTTAAACTCGGTGCATTTAAGAAAGGACTCAAAGCACAGGTTCTTCCGGCCTGATGTTTGACTTGGACACGGTATGTTCTGCCTCGTTGGGAGACTCTTTGCATTAAAAAGAGTGGAAATTTCCAAGAAGGGGCTTCCCTAAAAGGTCCATATGAAAAAAAAAATCAGGAGAAAGAAAGGGTATTCCTGAATCCTTGATTTATAAAAGAAAATCTCTCCATCAAAAGCCATCATCAACATTTGCAAACCCCATGCAGACTCTTAGCTTTCAATAGTAAAATTAGTTGTGAGGTGGGGTAGGGGCAGCTGGGAGGCATTCTCTCCCCTGTGACTACCTGGGAAGAGATAAAAGAGGGAAATATAGCCTTCCTACCCTCCAAATTTTTTCTACAGGGCAATAGTGAGTCTCTGTATTAAGAAGCTTAGGTGCCTGAATTCTGGAAGCTCTAAAAAAAGAAAAAAACAAAACCAATGTGAGCTGTCTCTATTTCTAACCCGTTATATCTGAATGAGGTGTCAATCCCAAGTCTCTAAAGCATATTTGATACATTGGTGGAGCAAATGGCTTTAAATTCCTAAGTGGATCAAAGAGGGTGACACATGACCACCAAAGGCTGGATCTACGTGGTTATTTGGATAATTCCATTCCTCTTACACCAAAGCAACCAGTCCGAATTTGCCTCCATTTCTGAGAGTGCCCAAATTACCCAGACAGATCATCCACTTGCCTGTCTCTTGCCTCCGTATTTCCCCCTCACTGTGTGCTACCAATGGCCTCCAGAAACTACCAATATCCGAGAAGAAAAAGCTGTTTCCCACACATTTAAGCCAAGATGGTTTAAATCTCAACATGGGTGCAAGAGAACTCTGCTTTCAGTTGTCTTAACTTCCATTTCAGAGAGCAGATGAGGGGAGAGCATTTTGTTGCTGCAGAGATGAGCGAGGTGTGTATCCTTGCTCAGCTGGTTGGGGCAAGGGACATCTATGGGTCAGGGCAGCACAGAACAGTGCTGTTCTCTGGGTGTCCTCTATGGAAGTACAAGGGAAGGAAGCATGGGAAAGATGGGAGAAGGCTTCCTGGATGGAGTGGAGGGGATGAGTATGATTCATTGGTGGAGAATGGGGTATGGTGAGGAGTATGACATGTAAGCAAAATTAGTATCTATTTGAGATACAGCGGCAGGTCTGACATAAGGTCAGCATTGAAAAGTGCTTACTTCCATGAAGGATGAAGTGAAATTATTTTGAAGCCTGATAATAAGTTCGTCTAAACATTCCCCCTTAGGGTGGCCTGCCTTACCCTGGGAAGAGTAGGCTATCCTAAAATTCCCTTATTTCTCTCTCCCCTTAATGTTGCACCTTTTCCTCACCAAGGCTGAAGGAACTCCAGTCTGGAACTGCAGGTAGTGTTGAGGGCCAAAACAGTGAGGCCTATTGGGCACCACCCAGTGGGTGAGGGCCTTACTCAGTGTCTGGGAAAAGGTTCCCTGTATCGATGTCCTGTTCACATTCTTGCAAGAATAAGGGGATTGCTGCAACTTGAAGGAATTGTGTATTTTTAACAAACCTTCCTCTTATGGTACCAATTTAATGTTTTGTTTTGTTTTTTTAAACATCCTGGAAAGCAAAATGGTCAAAGGGGGGTTGTTAGGCTTTTCTTCACAGAGCAGGGGAAAGTTTGCTGAAAAAGGTCTCTGTATTAGTGACAAGGAAATCTAGCACTGACACGAATTAGTGGATGGATAAGGTAGCTCACCCAACCTGGCCTCAGCTCTTCTCATCTGAAAGACAGAGACAATATGGGCTAACCCTGTGTATATGACAAGGCTTTTTGTTTTCTTCTTTTAAGACACAAGAATAGGAAGGTAGGTCTTTCACTAGCTCTGGCCTCCAGCCATTGCAGAATGGCAGGGACTGGGATAATCTACATGCAGGTGATATTAAAACTTATGAACAGATTTTATTATTCTCTCCTGGGAGCAGGTACTTATTAGACTGAGCTTTCAAATACAAATTTTAAAATTACAAAATCAGGAAAGGGAATAATACTAGAAAGGTGGGAAATTGATGCCCATATTGAAAGCACGTAGGCTGAGTATAGTGGCACCAAGGCAGTGTTATAGGTTTGCTTCAAGCAGAACCTTTCAGATCTCATTTCTCCCTGCAGAATTTCCTCCACTTGCCCTCACTTCAACCCCTGCTCCAGGGATCAGGGCCTTCTTCTTTTTCTTCTTCTTTTTTTCTAAACAAGCCAATGTTTCTTTCTAAATTGAGCATGAAAGTCAACAAGTTGAGGGCAATTCCATTTCAATAATAAACAGATGTCTTCCGAGTTCCCAAGACCCAAGTAAAGCCCTTCCACGGGAAGTACCAAATTCAAAAGGAGGAAACACCAAAGATTATGAAAAACTGTAAAGAGTGGCTGAAGAGGAGCCAGCCTTCAACCCCTCCTCCAAGAACTGTCCCTCAAAGTTCATCTGAGGGAAACTGGCTCTCCCCAGAGTCCATCTTTTCCTGGATCTAAAATGGGTTCAGTTCCAATACATGCTGCCAAACATATGGTGGAGCAGTGTGAAGAGGGAAGTCTGTCCATTCGCACATTTAGGGACAATGTCTAGGATGTATATGCAACAAAGGGCTTCTTGTCTGGGAGCCCTATACCTAGAGCATCTCTCCAATGAAAGCTGAACTGACCTCAATTTGTGTGGGCAATGTGCTTGGGTGAGTCTGTCTGTGTATGCGTATTTGTGTGCAGTGTATTTACAAGGCCAGACAAATTCAGGCTACTCTGTAAGTCTCTTGGTATAAAGGAGGAAAAAAGTATTGGATGACCTTGTTTGTATGTGTGGAGGAGGAGGAGGAGCCCCCAGAGATTAGGAAAGGAAGAGGGGCTGAAATTTTATTTTAATTAGTCTCACATTTCCTTGGAGTGCTTGTCTGAGAATGTGATCTTTTTTCCCATTTACTTCTCTGCAGCAAACTATGGTGACTCACCCAGCTGCAGAGCAAGAGAGGACATCTTGACCCAAGTTGAATCCTGAAGAAAACTTGGCCACTGCTTCCAGAAATCCTAAAGCACACAGGCAATGCTTTGGTCAGGTCACCAAGAATGAAATAGAAGCTGAATCTGTTACCCAAAATTAAAAGTGACCAGGGGATACATTGAAAAATCCTTTCCTTGGGTGAGAGACTGGAAAGCTGGCTCCAGGGTGGTGGACATTGAGTCTTCTCTTGATACAGCATGAGAGGGTGTATTCTTGAATCTGCAGAATCAATGAAAGCAGAAAGCGGGGGTGGTGGGGGTGGAAGGGGGCAGAATAATCCAGATGAATGCCTCAGAGACAGTGAGACTCTCCACCTGCAAAAGGAAGGCACCCACCTGACACAGAAGAGGTTGCTGACCCTGCCCGCAGCCGCACCACTGACGTCCTCCGTAGGTCTCCATCCCTCTGTAGCAGTCTATCGTATGCATCAGTATGGTTGAACAAACTTCTATCAAGTTTAACAACTTTCTGGTGTAACTTCTGAGAGGGCTGATTGCTTATTCATGCAGAAGCAGAGACGCCCAGTTCATTTTGCCTGTTTTTGCTACTCTTCGTTGGGATTGGGAGGCTGTTATGGTAGCTGCAAATGGCTTCTCAAGTGACATTTGCTGACATTCAGTGAAGCATATTTATCAGTATTCACCAGCTCACCTCTACACATGCAATCCATTTTGTTTTGTTCTTCATAGCAACCTCCTTTCCGACACCCATGCCCTGAAAATGATAAATGGCAAGGCAGCATATTTCTCAAGCTGCACTCAAATGTCACTGTGAAAAATCTTTAATGGACTAAGTGTAGCTTTTCACGTTGCAACTTGTCAGGTACTGGGAAATTCTAGAGTTTCTCCCTAATCCACAAGCCTTTGGAACCACACACCTGCAAGCAGAGACTAATTATAAGCTACCCCAGTCAGACCCGGGCAAGCAGAAACCAAAGAGAAAACATCTGATATAAGCTAATTCGCTTTTATTATTATTATTCTCATTCCATGTGTGCTACTTCCTTTCCTTCTCAGAGAATATGCCGGGTATGAGCAATCTGTTACTCTAATTAAGTAGGTGACAGCTGCTCCAGTCTGTCCTGACCTCCATCAGACCCCAGTGCAGGTTTGTGACCCACTCGTATGCTCAGCCTTCTCCGTGGCAGTTTTACTGATTTCCTCCCAGATTCAAAATCACCAGGACCTCTCTCACTAAAACAACCTGATTCTGAGTCACAAATTCTGGCCCCTAAATATCAGCCAGAGTGGGGTGGTTCAGAGGCACCCAAGGTCTCTGGCTAGTAGGGTTCTTTCCAGAATGCTTGGTCATTCTTCCAGATGGCTGGGAGTTTCACATCAACACCTGAAAGGCCAACCACTTTCCTCCCCTGTCTGCCTGTCTGTCCACCTCCATCATCCACTCTCGAGGCAGTGGCCTCTTGGCACTCACTAACCTCTGGGAGTGCTTGCTGACTTCAGTTCTGTATTTTTCAAGGGTCTCTGTCCCCCTGGCTGTACTGCAAGTGGGAGTCAACCCTTGCCCACTATAGTTGGGGAGAATTTGCTGATTTTTATGTGTCCCAGTGAAAGCACCATAGTCAATTCACGTTGATTCTACAATCAATGTTTAAAGGTCAAAGGATATGGGAAAAGGGAGTGGTATCCTGAAACCAAGGAAAAGAACTGGTGCCACCCAAACCTGTGCCAGCCAGTTTCATTGTTGGCCAGATGCTAAAAATTGGGATGTCTTGGTTTTACTCCTGGTCCTTTGAGCCCACAAAACTCTAATTTTTTTAAATGCAATTTTACTGCGATATATTCACACACCATAAAATCCATCTGAAGTATACCATCAGTTGCTCACAGGATCATTATATAGTTGTGCATTCATTACCACAATCAATTTCAGAATATTTTCATTACTCCAAAATGAAGAAAAAAATACAAATTAAAAAAAAGAACACCCAAAACATCCCATACCCTTTATCCTCCCTGTTATTTATATAATTTTTTGTCTTTATTTTATTACTCATCTGCTCATACACTGGATGAAGGGAGTGTCAGTCACAAGGTTTTCACAATCACATGGTCCCATGATAAAAGATATGCAGTTATACAATCACCATCAAGAATCAAGTCTACAGTTCAACAGATTCACATATTTCCTTCTAGGTATTCTAATACACTATAAACTAAAAGGGAATATCTATATAATGCATAAGAAAAACCTCCAGAATGACCTCTCAACTCTATTTGAAATCTCTTAGCTACTGAAATTTTATTTTTTTCATCTTTATCTTCCTTTTGATCAAGAAGGCATTCTCCATCCCGTGATGCCAGGGCCAGGGTCATCCCCGGGAGTCATGTACCACATTGCCAAGGGAGATGTACACCCCTGGGAGTCATGTCCCACATAGTGGGGAGGGTAGTGAGTTTATTTGCAGAGTTGGCTAAGAGACAGGGGCCACATCCAAGCAACAAAAGAGTTTCTCTGGGGGTGACTCTTAGGCATAATTATAAGTAGGCTTAGCTTCTTCCCAAGCCCTAATTTTGATATCTGCTTCTAGACTCCTTCATTTGGGCACCTCTCAGGCTCTATTTCTGGTTGTTTGTTCGTATGGTTACCTAACCTTGTCCTTGGCATTTCTGCTCCCTTAGATTTGGCTTCCTATCTCTTGGGTTCAGTAACTGCCCCTTCTGCCTCCCAGGTCTCTGGGACTCCCCCAGTGGGTAACAGGTCTTTGGGCACACAGAAAGGGGAGTGATGTCAATCATCTCAACAATCTAAAATCTGTGAACTCTTCTATTTCTACATTTTTTTGGTGTGTTTATTCTGTGCCTTTGAGTTCTTTCTGCGATTTTTTTCTTTTCTCATACCTTAGCTAGGAAAGAGAAGGGAAATC